>CP125973.1:28648804-28933414 GCA_030063025.1 Avena longiglumis
TAGAGGACAGAAAATTCTTGGTCTCATGTAGGATATCCTTATCTCTACAGGCCAATAATATGTCATCCATATACAAGACTAATATTGTGAACCTACTGCCTTTAAACTTGACATAAATGCAGTTGTCCACAACATTTTCCGTAAAACCAAAAGTTCTAATAACTTTATCGAATTTCAGGTACCATTCTCTTAAAGATTGCTTCAAGCCATAAATAGACTTCTCTAGTCGACATGCCAAGTGTTATTTTCCTTGTATGACAAAACCTTCCGGTTGAATCATGTAAACATCTTCATTCAGATCACCGTTTAGGAATGCCGTCTTAACATCCATTGGATGCATCTCTAAATCATAGTGAGCTATCAATGCCATAATGATTCTAAAAGAATCTTTACTTGATACATGAGAGAAGGCCTCGTTGTAATCGATTCCCTCTGTTTGTGTAAATCCTTTCGCAACAAGCCTTGCTTTGAACCTTTCAACATTCCCTTTGGAATCATACTTAGTTTTGTAGACCCATTTATAGCCTACTCTTTTAGTTCCATTGGAAATCTCTACTAAGTCCGAGACATCATTTGTTCCCATAGACTTCAATTCATATTCTATGGCAGCTACCCATTTAGATGAGTTCTAATTTTTAATAGCCTCCTTGTAGGAGGATGGGTCCTCCACCTTTCCCATGTCATTGTCATCCTCACTCTTGTAAGTGATATATTCATCTAGGATGGCTTTTTTTCTTTCTTTCATGTTGTGTTCTTCACAACAGAAGTGGTGGTGGAGGATCACTTTCTGGTTAAGGATCATGTTCTTCTTGAGAGTGATCTTCTGGTTGTGAATATGCATTCGGTTCAGGATCATCATTAGTTTCAACATGAGTATTTTCGGTATGTTTATTGGATGTCATGTCAAAATTTCAAAATGGGAAAATAATCTCTTGGATAGTAGGGGATGGAGCGCACACCCACTTCCCTTCAAGATCAATAATCCTTACTTCCGTGACTTCATTATCCTCAAAAAATACCGCTTGTCTGGTTTCCACGAATTTAGTGGTATGGCCTGGACAATAAAAGCGATATCCCTTTTCCCTATGGAGGTATCCAATAAAGTGACAAGTTAATGCCTTCGGATCCAGCTTGTTAAGTTGTGGATTGAATACTTTTGCTTCATTAGGATATCCCCACACACGTAGGTAATTTAAGCTCGGTTTCTTTCCATTCACATCTCGTAAGATGTTCTCGGTGTAGACTTAGTGGGATATTTAGTACATGTGCGGATTTCTTTAAAACATCCATCCATAGGCGTACTGGCAAACTTATGTGACTAAGCATGCTTCGCACCATGTCCATAAGGGTGTGGTTGCAGTGCTCAGCCACGCCATTTTGCTGAGGTTCACCAGACATTAAATAGTGGGAAACAATTCCATTCTCAACTAGAAACATTGCATAAGGTCCAGGAATTTTCCCATAAGGAGCATGCCTAACATAATACTCTCCCCCGCGATCATACCGTACAACTTTAATTTTCTCATTCAGTTGGTTCTCAACTTCATCTTTGAACATTTTGAATTTGTCCAAAGCTTCCAATCGATCACATGTAGGGTAGATATACCCATATCGGGTAAATTCATCTGTGAATGTTATGAATGAATCAAAACCATCCACGGACACTTTACATTAAGAGTACCACAAATGTCAGTATGAATAAGTTCGAGGACCCTCATGGGTCTTACCACTCCTTTCTTAATAGTTTTATCATATTTTCCTTTAATGCATCGATGCATTTGTTAGCATCTGGCAAGTCTAATGGAAGAAGTATTTATTTTTTAGTCAAACGTTCAATTATCCCCCTCAAAATGTGGCGTAAACAATGATGCCACAATTTTGAAGAAGTGCTCATGCATTTCCATTTCTTATCAGTGATGCATTTTTCATTCATATCATTCAAATGCAAAATAGAATCATTGATAGATAACTTATATAGTTTGCCTCGCCTGACATCGAGGCCAATATATTTATTATAATACTTTAAAACACATTGATTGTTACCAAATAGACATTCAAACATGTCATTTCTAAACATGAAACTAAAATAAGATTCCTACTTAAGGTAGGGACATAAAGAACATTATTCAAATGAAGGAAAACGCCGGTGTCTAGCTCCAGATCGAGAGAACCCACAGCTTCAACATCTTCTTCCTTCCCATTTTCCACCTTGAGCCTTCTTTCCCTCGGACTTATGGTTGTATGGAATCTATGCATGGAATTTGCAACATGAATGAGTCAATCCACTATATATTTATAGAAAAAACAACATAAATATATTCATCTATAAATGTAATTTCATCATTACCTCTCTTGGCTAGCCACTTTAGCTATTTTGGAAAATCCTTCCTGTATTGTCCTTCCTGCTTGCAGAAGTTGCACACGTTCGACCCAACACCAACAGAAGTGCCAGGATCAAAACTTGTGGAACTAGAGCCCTTCCCTTTTGGAGGTGTCTTGCCCTGAAATTGCTTATTCTTGGGAGGACCATTCCAAACATTCTTCCTATTTGAGGTGCCAACCTGTAAGGCTTGATCCTTGATTTGCTTGATAATCCTCTATTCCTCCTGAACAATTTTAGGAGTCATCTCGACTAGTGGCCATTTTTCCTTCAGAGAGTTATAATTTATCTTAAATTGCTCAAATTCATAAGGTAGAACATTTTTCCTTCAGAGAGTTATAATTTATCTTAAATTGCTCAAATTCATAAGGTAGTGATTCCAATATCATGACTATAAGCAGGTTCTCACTGAGTTCACATTTCAAAACTTTAAGCTTTTGATAAGCATTCACTTTCCTCGGTATGTGAGTCCTAACCTCATCTTTACAAGTAACGGTATATTTCTCAAGGAGCTTATAGAAAAGCTCATGAGCATAAATTTTCTCGGAGCCCTTGAATTTCTCCTTAACAGCCGCCAGAAATTCTTTAGCAGTGTCCTTTTTAGGGAGTGGACCAGCAATATCAGGAGATATGGATGCATTCATCAAAATAAGAGCAATGTGGTTAGAATTCTTCCACTTCTCCATCTTGGAATCATAAGTTTTCTTGAGTTCATCATGCCCTGTTACACCCTGAGTGGGTGCCACCGTTTATTTCCCTCAAAGCATAATCAAGACCATTACATCCCAAAGACAACTCAGTGCCTAACTTCTAGCATGGGAAATTGCTTCCCGTGAGCTATTCAACATTCTCATATGTAAAAGGGTTCGACGATGTCATTATGTCATAAGAAAACAACATTAGTCAACCGCATGAAAATAAACTTACCTTGGTAAATGAATAAACATGCAATGGAACAACACATATAACTCTATGTCACATCACCGTTGGGAAGAAATGACAAAGAATTCAAACAACATCAATAGTAATAACTCATAAAATTAAAACAATGTTGGTCAGAATTAATTTTATAGCCTAAAATTCAAAGCATAAAAAACATACATAACATCATTGATGATTAAACATACAAGCATATTACAAATTCTAAATAAAATATCTCATTGGTTCAATTTTATTCAGAATAGTAGCATGCTTCAAAACATATTTTAGGCAATTTAAAATAATGCATAATAAAACATATAGTGTAAAAGAATAATTATGAAATGCACTAAAAAAAGAAAACAACCAAAAATAGAAAATATTTCACTTTAGTAATGAAAACTGGGCCTTAGCCCAGCCTCGCTTTCGGCCCACTAAGCGGCCGAGGCAAGCTATCACCTCTGCCTCGCTTTCGTCCGTTGGATGCACCCAACGGCTATCATCGAGTAGAGAAAGGGCAAGCCCCGACCCCTAAACCTATCCGTACTCCTCACTCCCCGATCCTTTCGCTCGTGAGACAGAGCAGAGGCGGCAGCGGCGCGCATGCACGCTCGCTTTCTCACAACGGGGGGGAGGGAGCAGGGGCCGGCGACCAACCACTGCGATGGTGCCCCTTCTGGCCCCCGTCCCACCTCTCCCGTTCCTCCACGCGCCCATGCAGAGAGGCGGCGCCCGAGGCGACCACACCTCCCACACAGTTATGGCGGCACGACGACTGCGCTCGATGGAGCAACATGCGAGGACTAAGTCCAGCACGCTCCTTCATCGAGCGTGGCCTATGATGCCTTCCCATTCTTCCAGTGAGCTCAGGGAAGCGCGCCAGCACGCCGGCAGAGCGGAGTTCATGTGCGGTGAGTAGTTCACATGCCGTTGATGCGTGCTTGCAGGCATGGCGCAACGACTCGCAAGATGGTGGCCACTTCGGAAGCGGCGCCTCGTATCCACGCCCCTTCCGCGCAGAGCGTGTCTTTCCGCTCTCCCTTTCCGTTGGGAGGTGTACAGTGGTGCGACATCATCGCCCTCGTGCAGCGGTGGGCGGGCGTTGTACGGGCCCCAGAGGGAAAGGAGACGACACGGCCAATTCGGTGAGTCCAAAAACTTGTGTGTGCTCTGATTAGGGTTAGGGTTCTACCCCCCGAAATGGGGACCAATTGCTAATGTGCAAATCGAGCTCCCCTTAATCAAATGCTTGCAGATGTGTGGCATTAGTTGTATAATAAACAACGAGTACATAAGAGATGAAATTAAACTTGATCATTAGCATTAACAGAGGCAAAAACATCAATCTTAATGCTAATGGATAATTAATAGAGGCTTGTACATTAATCGGAGACAGACCTTAATTAATTTGAGCTTGACCATTAACACTGCCATGTTTAGGGATTAAAAGGGAACTAATCTGACGCCAAATTAACCATAGTTCTCTTAACATGATCCGTCCATGGAAACTTGATCAACATATTGCAAAACCGTAATCCAAAAAGAAAAGGCTAGGGCACTTAAGATGATCAGATCTTACTCTGATACCATTGTGAGCATTTATTTTGTGCAACATTATATCTAATGCACAAACTGATCACTATAAATGCACCTATGGATAAAAAAGGTGGGGATTTGAAATGAACTTACGGGTTGCCATTTCTTGCTTGTTGCAGGCTTGAAGACGAGTCTATGAAGGCATTGTAGATGAAGTGGGGATCCTCCTGATCCCCTCTGGTCTCCACCTGCAATGGTCTGGAACGACCTAGTGTTATGCAGATCTTTCTGTCGTTTCAGCGCCCCCTTAGATCGGTAAGGGTTTTGGGTTTTCTGGAGTTCATGTCCTAAACGTCGACTGGTAGCGATAGTTTGCAGCCGGGACTCCCTTTATATATGGCGCTGCACGGCAGGGGACCTGAACCATCGATTGGTTTAGACACCCCCGATCAGGGCGCGGGTGTTAGCATACAGGGAGGTCCCAAATGTTGGTTCATGGGCCTCCCCCTTATCGTTTTGACTTATCCTTTTGTCCTTTTATCTCTTGATTGTTAACGTGGCATGATATTTGTTAAACGTGGCTGGCAGATCAAACCAACATGAGGGTCTTCCTTGATGACGGATCGGTCCTGCCAACTGGATCCAGGGTCGCCGAACTCACGAAGATGGCATGGTTTCTCCTCAACGACGACACCGTTGCTTCAGCTATTATGGAGTTGTGGTGGAGAAGGACCTGAAGGAATTGATTGCTTTTTCTAATTTCTTTTTCAAGTTGTTGTTGTTATAGTGAAGGTCATTTTTGTAATTTTATTTTCTTCTTGGACCTGTCTGTAATTTGTATTCTTATAGCTATAATATAAGAAGCTTCTGGGTCCTTAGGACCCGACCCTTTTAAAAACCCAGCTCCGTGTAGTACATGTGCATCTCGAGGAATTTGTATCCAAAGCAGTAGCACGGGTTATCAGGCCATCAACGACAGGCCACCCCATTCGAGAATCAAATATGTCCGATTTTATCCATTTGGTCTCTTACAATAGTACGTACTACTACGATCAGCAGCGAGGACACACCAAATTAAGTCGAGATACAACAACCTCCTTCCTCCTCCTTAATTAACATGCCACATAAATATTTTGTCTAAGATATTGCGCTAAGAGACTGCTATTGTAAAAGGCCTACCCAAACTACTTTCACTATAACTAGCCTTATGGTTTTCCGAGAGTACAGTGGGCTGCAAGTAGTAGTACTCCTTCGTATAAGACTTGCACGTATACCTAGATCATACGTATGAGCTATATAATATGAATTATATAATATAAAAATTATATCATTAGAAAATATATCATTTGAAGTTTCTAATAATATAGTTTTTATATATACATCATGCTAAGTTGGTTAATTTATTAATCTAAAAATACGTGTAAGTCTTATAAACCGCGAGAGAGAGAGAGTACTAGTAAGTAATTAATTGTATTTGCAAAGGAAGTAACTAAAAGGCCCGACTTCTCTGCCAACGTTCCATGTTTAATCCTCTGACAAGAAGGAAATGCAAGGTCGTCCTCTGGTTTGGTCCTGTAAATTAATGGAACCGGCGAAGGGCACCAAAGATGTGCCGTCAAACGGTTTAAAGATATTTGGACCTAAGATATTTGGACCGGCGAAGGGCACCAAATTCTGACAAGAACCGATTATAGTTTGAGACTTAAGACGACCTATTCATTGTCGGTCGAACACTTGAAATTGACCGATCATTCCATGAAGCATCGTTCTAGTAGTTCTTTTATCTGCTGCACTCCTTTAGAGGAGCAGACAATTACAAGACGTGCGTTCTTATTTTATGAGATAGAAACTAAAGCATTTAGACTGACGTGTTGAGCCTTGGTAACAGCCCTGGTCATATGGTTTCCCACGATATACTACATGAGCCGACAAATAGTAATAGCTACTGGCAAATACACTACTACTCCGATCCATATTAGTTGACTCAAATTTGTCTAGATTTAAATGAATCTAGTCACTATTTAGTATATAGGTTCATCCAAATTTTGATAAATCCAAGTCAAGTAATATGGATCGGAGGGAGTAATTAAATTTTGAGTAGAATCAACTTCCTTGTTTAATCATTTGACAAAAGGAAATGCAAGGTCCTCTGTTTTCATCCTCTAAATTAAGTGTAGTAGGACAAAGGACATAAAAATGAGCAGTGAAATGGTTTGCAAAATATAAAGGTATTAGGGACAACGATTGGGATATCTTAACTAATAGCAAGCCGGTGCTTTCATACAGGCTGACATTTATCTTCCAATGTTTTTACACCCATGTTACATCCATGAGATCTAACCTAATGTTATTTTCATTTGAAATTAACACTACAAGGTTTCTATGGAATTAGTTCCTATGAAATATGATCTCATGAATCAAATGGCTTCTATAGACTGTGTGCATGAAAAGTACATGTAGAGCTGTGGCACTTGATACTTTTTTAACAAAAGGCGTGGATGCAGAGGCCGGGGTCTCAAGCCCATTTTGAAAAAAATGGCTTCTATAGAAAAATTTCCATAGGATCACAGTTTTACACAAATCCTACGAAAATTCCATGAATCAAAGTATCCCTGAGCGTTTTTATTTGGCCGTTTAATGTTCAGTAAGAAGTAGAGCTGACACACATGAAAAGTACATGTAGAATTAAATAGGTTAATTAGGAATTTTGCGATGTCACGTTTACACACATATAAGTACTTCTTTTATTGTCTTGCCATGTTCTAACATCCTAATTATAAGTTTTTAATATATTTTTAGTTAAATTATTTCAACAAGTTCAAAGGTAGCAAGGAACATGTTTTTAAACATCGATAGAAAATTATCAGTGAATGCAAGAGTTAGCGACTAGTTGATTGACTCAAAGTTGTTGCCAACACCTTTAAAAGTGAAAATCATTTCACTCCACATCTTAATGTCTTTTTGCATGCTTCATTACTTTAGGGGAGTAACCCAGAGGACCTGCATTTCCTTCTTGTCAGATGATTAAACATGAAACTTGGTTCTTCTATTCAAAATAAACCGAAGACCTTGACTTGGCATCAGGAGACAAGTTGGGCCATTAGGTAATTATTTTTCAGTAGCTATTAGTCCTTGTCAGCTCATTGTATCGTGTGAAACCATAAGACGGGACTTTGGTGTGTCCTCGCTGCTGATCTATAGTAGTACTCCCTCCGTTTAGAAATATAAGATGTTTTAGGTTTATAAAGAAGATGTATCTAGACATCTTTTAATGTGAACCACCCAAGACGATGTGAGTTCGCCTGGGCCAAAGAAGTCATCGTGTGGTGAGTGGACGATGTCAGGAATACGCAACTTGTATTCTTCTAGGACCAAAGGCCGCAATATATAATACAGGTACAGGTACAAATATGCAGGAAGCCCCCTAACATATGGGGAAACTACAATATACAAATATATACATCTAACACCCCCCTCAAACTCATGGTGGATCCACAACACTGAGTTTGGAGAGTAAGAAATGTTGGAATTATGCCCTAGAGGCAATAATAAAGATGTTATTATTATAATTATTGTTCATGATAAAGTTTATATTCCATGCTAGAATTGTATTAAGCGGAAACATTAATACTTGTGTGGTTTGTGAACAACACCGTGTCCCTATGCGCCTCTAAGGACTAGCTCATTTATCAATGATGGTTAAGGTTTCCTAAACATAGACATGAGTTGTCAATTGATAATGAGATCATATCATTGGGAGAATGATATGATGGACAGACCCAAACTAAGAGAAGCAATTAGATCGTTTCATCGTGTTCATCTTTGCGAAGCTTTTCCTATGTCAAATAGTGTATTCCTTAGACCATGAGATAATGCAACTCCACGGTACGGAAGAAAGCTTTGAGGTCATCAAACGTCATCCTATGAGAGGGTGATCATAAAGGTGTCTCTCGGTGATCGGAAAGTATCTGTTGGGTTGTATGTATCGAGATGGAATTTGTCCTCCCAAGTCGAGAGATATACTTGGGCCCACTCGGTGTCGATATCAACACCGCTTGCAAGCATGTGGTTAAGGAGTTAATCACAAAGTGATATCGGATTACGGCGAGTAAAGTACTTCGTGAACGAGATTGAACTAGGTATGACGACGCATCGACGATCGAATCTCGGGCAAGTAAAATATCGCGAGACGAAGGAATATATATGGGATTGATTGAATCCTGGCATCGTGGTTCATCCGATATGATCATCGATGAATGTGGGAGTCAATATGGGTGCCTGCACCCGCTGTTGATTATTGATAGAAGATCATGTGCATATTCTCGAACCCGCAGGTCACACATAACGTATCTCGCTAGGATAGATTGGATAATTGGTTTATGAATTTTTGTTCGAGTCTCGGATGGGATCCGGATATCACGAGAGGTTCGGAATGGTCCGAGAATAAGATTCATATAAGGCGGTGCAGTTTTGGAGTCCGAATTGTTCCGGTTAATTCCATTGTACCTAAGCTTCTAGAACCTTCCGGAAGGGGACCAACGTGGCCCCACCTTCCGGGGAGGGGCATGGGCCTATGAGGGAGTGTCCTGGCCGCATTGGGCCAGGGCACAAGGCCCCATAGGGCCCAGCCGATCTAGATAAGTTTAAACTCGTTTAAACTAGAGATAGGATTTCTAGATAAGGGAGAGTTTAAATCGTTTAAACTAGAGATAGGATTTCTAGATAAGGGAGAGTTTAAATTGTTTAAACTAGAGATAGGCTTGGAGGAGGGGCAGGCGCCCCCCTATATATAGAGGGGTGGCGCCTCCCCACTACTCCACACCTTCCTCCAAGCCCTAGCACCTTGCTACCTTCCTCTCTCCTCCCGACTGTTTGTAGGCGGCCCCTCAGCAGAAATTCTCCACCATATACACCACGCCGTGTTGTAGATCCAATCTATCTCTCCACCATACTTGCTGGTCCGAGGAAGGAGGAGACGTCGAGGTGCTGCACGTGTGCATCTCACGAGGGCACCGCCACTTGTGGTGCTAGATCGGATCGGATCGCGAGGAGGAGAAGCGAGTATGACTACATCACCCACGTTCCGACGAATGTTCCGATGTGCGAATCTTCAATGGTATGAAGATCTAATCCAATCTTTCTTGTTGTTTGCATCTCCTAGATTAGATCTTGGCTTTCCCTCTATTCGCATCCGTAGAAAATTTTGATTTACTATGCCGCGAAACCCTTCAAAGGGTATCGAGCTAGATCTATGCGTAGATGTGTTTCACGAGTAGAACGCAACATGGTCATATGGCGTTGATGTTTTCTGCAAGCCTCTTGTTTGTGTTCTTCTTATGACGCGGGATAGTGAGATTGAAGCGGTCCAGGCCAACCTTACGCGACGTCGTCATGAGACCGCTCGCACTTGACGTGTGGCTTGTACCACACATGCGGCTGGTGGATGTCGATCTCTCACTATAGTTGTCATGGGATTAACACCGAGTTTGGCAACCATAATATCACCGTTGTGGCTTTCCGTAGTAAGAATCGTTCTTAGCATCTACTCCCATAAGCCACGTAAAACATGCAACAACAAAGTAGAGGCGTCTAACTTGTTTTTGCAGGGAGTGTTTTCTGTGATATGGTATGGCCCAAGATGTGATGTGTATATTGTATGCGATGATCATGTTTTGTAATGTTTCACGACTTGCATGTCGATGAGTACACAACCGCAGGAGCCATATGGTTGTCTTTATAATTGTGTATGACCGTGAGTCAACTTATTATACGCCATGTAATAGCTTTACTTTATCGCTAAGTAGTTAGCAATAGTTGTAGTTGCTATTCGTGGTGGAGGCAATCATGGTGGAGTGATGGAGATCATGCCGGAATGCACAAGATGGAGATCATTGCGTGAGGATTGGCTATACCATGTCACATAAAGTTATATGCATGTGATGTTTATCCCTTTTATGTATCTTATTATGCTTAGATCGCGACGGTAGTATTATAAGATGATTCCTCACTTAAAGATCAAGATAAAACTGTGTTCTCCCCAAGTATGCACCGCTATGAAAGTTTGTCGTGTCCAAGCATCACGTGATGATCGGGTGCTATAGACTCTCGCTCACATACAACGGGTGCAAGCCGCTTTTGCACACGCGAAATACTTGGGTCTAGCTTGACGAGCCTAGCATGTACAGACATGGCCTCGGAACACAAGAACCGAAAGGTTAAGCATGAGCCATATGAATGATATGATCGACACTTTGTTGTCCACCATTGAAACCACATCTCTTCTCGTGATGATCGGATTAGGTGTGGTGAATTTGGATCGTGTTCACTAAACAACTTGAGGGATGTTGAATTTAGTGGGAGTTCATCTAGTAATTTGATTAAGTTGAACTATTTATCATGAACATAGTCTAAATTGTACTTGCAAATACTGTAGATCACATGGCCAAGTCCAACTTCAACTTCAACGTATTTGCTGAGATAGAAAAGCTTAGAAACAATGGGTCTAACTTCACCAATTGGTTCCGCAATCTAAGAATCATTCTGTCTGGCGGACAAAAGGACTATGTCCTTGGTAAAGCGTTAGGTGACCCCAAGAATCAAGGCTACCGATGAGAAAGTTGTCTATCATCACAAGAAAGATGATTATGGTGTGATTAAGAGCACCATGTTGTTTGCTATGGAACCGGAGCTTCAAAATCGTTTTGAAACCTATCCCGGGCCCTTTGAAATTCTCGAGGAGCTGAAAACCATGTTTCAGACTCAAGCCCGTTCTGAGAGATATGAGATCTCTGAGAAGTTCTTTAACTGCAAGATGGAGGAAGGGAGTTCCGTTAGTGAGCACGCCATAAAGATGTCGGGCTACACTCAACGCCTTGAGCAACTGGAATGCACGATTCCAGAGGTTCTGCAATCACTCCCTCCCAGCTACAAAAGTTTTGTAGTGACTCATAATCAGATTGGTTCCACTGATACGATCACCGAGCTCTTCGCAAAGCTGAAGGCTATGGAAGTGGACATCAAGAAGGATAATCATGTGTTGATGGTCAACAAGCCCTCCTTTAAGAAAGGTAAGGGAGCAAAGAAGCCCTTCAAGAAGGGCGGCGGCAAGCAATGCTCTGCTGAGAAGAAGCTCAAGTCCGTCCTAAGCCGGAATCGAGTGCTTCTATTACAAGGACAAGGGTCATGGAAGTGCAATCGTCCGAAGTACTTAGCGACAAGAAGGTCGGCACCATCAAAGGTATATTTGATATACATGTTATTGATGTTTTCCTTACTAGCCCTCGTTGTAGTGCCCGGGTATTTGATACCGTTCAGTTGCTAATATTTGTAACTCAAACAGAGCTACGGAATGAGACGGCTTGCGAGGGATGAGGTGACGATGCGCTGGCAACGGATCAAGAGTTGATGTGATGGCGTCAAGACGCTCTCCTTAGTTTTACCTTCGAGATTAGTTTTAAACCTTAATAAGTGTTATTATGTGCCTGCGTTGAGCATGAACATTATTTCTGGATCGTGTTTATTGCAAGACGGTTATTCATTTAAATCGGAGAATAATGGTTGTTCTATTTATATGAGTAACATCTTTTATGGTCATGCACCTCTTGTAAATGGTTTATTTCTTCTAAATCTCGAAAGGGATGAAACACACATCCATAACATTGAGGCTAAGAGATGCAAAGTAGATAGTGATAATACTACTTATTTGTGGCACTGTCGTCTAGGTCATATTGGTGTAAAGCGCATGAAGAAACTCCATTCTGATGGACTTTTTGAAGGGAATATGCCCTGAGAGGCAATAATAAAGTGTTTATTATGTGTATTCCAAGTATATGATAGATGTTTATTTTGCATGCTATAATTGTATTAATACGGAAACGTTAATACATGTGTGTTTAATAAACAAGCGTAGAAGTTACTAGTTATGCCTCTCTCATAACCACTAGCTCGTTGATTAACAAGATGATCAAGGTTTCACGATCATGGACATTGGATGTTGTTAATAACGGGATCACAACATTAGTGTAATGATGTGATGAACATTCATCCAAGTATAGCATTACGATCAAAGTCATTGAGTTTGTATTGCTATAACAACTTACGGTGATCCTAATCCTTAGACCATGAGATCATGTCAATCACTAACACCTAAGAGTTTCTTGATAACATCAAACGTCACCGCAATGTGGTGATTATAAAGATGGGTTCAGAACTAATAAAGTGTTATGTTGAGGCTCATGGACCGAGAGTGGAATTTGTTCATCCCGATGAAGGATAGATATACTCTGGGCCCTCTCGGTGATATCACATTGAGTAGCTTGCAAGCAATTGATTTGATCATTAGAATGTTATATCACAGAACGAAAAGAGTGCATGTCGAACGAGATCAAACTAGGTATGGAGATACCGATGATCGAATCTCGGACATGTAATATATCGTGAAACAAAGGGATTAAGATACTAGCGTAAAGGTTCCACGATCACAAGAAAGTCATCGTTGAATGTGTGGGAGTCAGTATGGGTCTCCAGATCCCGCTTCTGATTATTGATCTGAGAGGGGTCTCAATCATGTCCGCATTATTCACGAACCGTAGGGTGACACACTTAAGAGACACCGACATCCAATTGGAGCAAATGTTTCATGCCGAAAGAATGAACAAGCGCAGGAATTTATTTCACTAGATACCGAAACAGGTTTTCGGGTGAAATTGCATAAAGTGGTTATGCATGTGAAATAGAATTCTAGCAAGGGGTTATTTGTGAATGTTTGTCATTAAAGTAATTGACAAAATTCTGAATAAAATAAAAGAGTTTTATTTAATGAGAGTTTGCATTAAATTTGGTGGAAATTTAATGGGAATTTTGAGTGGACTTTGAGTGGAGAGAATTTAGAGGAGTTTTGTGAGTGGAGTGTCCACCCACATGAAGAGGAGGGCAAGGGGCAGCCCATGCGCCTGCCACCCCTTGGGGTTCCCCTCCTCCTATAAAGGAGCCCTCCTCCTCACTTGTCTCACACACCTCCTCGTGAAGGATCTCTCCCTCTATAATTTATCCCCATGGTCTCGGACTAGCGAGATACATGTTCCCGGTGGCTATTCGCAAGAAAGAGTTGTGCTTCCACGCATCGCTAGAGCGAGGAGGCGGAGGTTGCTCGGTGCCTCGAACGCGTGTGCGAGCATGGATGCGCTGCTTATGCGCTTAGACTTCTCTCGATCTTGAGAGCGTCAAGAGATCGGTTACATCATCCACGAGTTGAACTCGTTAAGCTTTGTCGGTCTTCAAGGGTATGTTCTCTACGGATATACATCCGCCCGTTGTTTGTATCTAGTATATATAGATCTTGGTATATAGTTCACATCGTAGGAAAATTTTTGTTTTCTATGCTGCGAACCCTACACTTTTGGAGTCTCTTGATTTTGAATCATTTGACACATGCGAACCATGCCTCAAGGGCAAGATGATCAAAACCCCGTTCTCCGGTATGATGGAGCGAGCAACGGACTTTTTGGAAATCATACATACCGATGTATGCGGACCGATGAGTGTTTCGACGCGCGGTGGATATCGCTATTTTCTCACTTTTACCGATGACTTAAGTAGATATGGGTATATCTATTTAATGAAACATAAATCTGAAACGTTTGAAAAGTTCAAAGAATTTCGAATGAAGTGGAGAACCATCGTAATGTAAAGATTAAGTTTCTACGATCCGATCGTGGGGCGAATATTTGAGTTATGATTTTCTCACGCATCTTAAAGCAAGTGGAATCGCTTTCCCAACTCACGCCATTAACACCACAACGCAATGGTGTGTTCGAGCCGAATCGAACCCTATTAGATATGGTCCGATCGATGATGTCTCTACTGATTTGCCGTTATCATTTTGGGGTTATGCATTAGAAACCGCTGCATTCACTTTAAATAGGGCTCCATCTAAATCCATTGAGACGACACCGTATGAACTGTGGTTTGGTGCTAAACCTAAGTTGTCATTTCTTAAAGTTTGGGGATGCGGAGCTTACGTCAAGAAGTTGATGCCGTACAAGCTCTAACCCAAAGCGGAGAAATGCGTCTTCATAGGATACCCTAAGGAAACTATTGGGTATACCTTCTATCACGTAACAAGGCAAAGTGTTTGTCGCAAAGAATGGTTCCTTTCTTGAGAAGGAGTTTCTCTCGAAGAAGTGAGTGGGAGGAAAGTAGAGCTTGACGAGGTTATTGAACCTTCTCTTGAATTGGCGAGTAGCGCAGCACCTGAAATTGTTCCAGTGCCGCCTGCACCAACAATAGATGAAGCTAATGACAAGGATCATGAAGCTTCGGACGATGTCACATCGAACGTCAGTAGTCGACAAGGTCGCGTTCCCCGAGTGGTACGGCACCTGTCTTGACCGTCTTATTAGTAGAAGACAAGTGAACCTACGAACTATGAGAAAGCGATGATGAGCCCGGACTCGAGAAATGGCTAGAAGCCATGAACCGAATTGGGATCCATGAGCGAAAAACCAAGTATGGACTTTGGTGGATCCTCCTAGCGGCCGAAAGGCCGTTGAGTGCAAATGGATATTCAAGAAGAACGGACGCGATGGTAATGTTACCATCTATAGCACGGCTTGTCGCAAAGGTTTTCGACAAGTTCAAGGTGTTGACTACGATGAGACTTTCTCTCCGTAGCGATGTTTAAGTCCATTCGGATTTTATTAGCAATTGTTGCGTTTCATGATTATGAAATATGGCGATGGATGTCAAGACTGCTTTCCTCAATGGCAACATTGATGAAGAGTTGTATATGATGCAACCAAGGTTTTGTCGATCCTAAGGATGCTAGTAAAGTATGCAAACTCAGCTCCATTTATGGATCAAGCAAGCATCTCGGAGTTGGAACCTTCGCTTTGATCAAGTGATCAAGAGCTTTGGATTTGTTCCAAATTGCTACAAGCTTGCATCTACAAGAAAGTGAGTGGGAGCTCGGTGACGCTTCGGTTTAACTGTATGTGGATGACATATTGATTATCGAAATGACATCAACATGCTTAACGATGTGAAGAGTTATTTGAACAAGTGTTTTTCAATGAAAGACCTAGGTTAAGCTGCTTATATATTGGGCATCAAAATCTATAGAGATAGACAAAGACGCCTGATAGCTTTAAGCCAGAGTACATACCTAGACAAAGTTCTGAAAAGGTTCATAACGGATAAGGCAAAGAAAGGTTCAGTGCCTATGTTGTCAGGTAAGATATTGAGCAAGGCTCGGTCCGCCTACTGAAATGATAGGAAGCTATGAGCAAAGTGCCTTATGCCTCGGCCATAGGTTCCATCATGTATGCCATGTTGTGTACTAGACCGGATGTGTCCAATGCTCTTAGTTTGACGAGCGGATATCAAAGTGATCCAGAGGAACATCGACAACCGTGAAGAACATCCTAAAGTACCTAAATAGAACTAAAGAAATGTTCTTAGTTTATGGGGTGATGAACAACTTGTCGTGAAAGGTTACGCCGACGCTAGTTTCGACAATCGACAAGGATGATTCTAAATCTCGCAGTGATACGTATATTTTGAATGGAGGAGCTGTGAGTGGAGAAGCCGCAAGCAAAGCGTGATCGCAGGATCTACAAGAGAAGCGGAATACATGGCTCACGCAGCGCCAAGTGAAGGAGTTTGGATCAAACTTCATCATCGAGCTTGGTGTGGTTCCAAGTGCATTGGACCCACCGAGATATTGTGTGACAACACCGGGCGCCATAGCACTCGCTAAGGAACCAAGATATCATCCAAAGACCAAGCATATCAACTGCAAGTTTCATATAATCCGAGATTATATAGCGATAGAGATCTGAATATTAGCAAAGTACATACGGATCTCGAATGTCGCAGATCCACCGACTAAACCTCTTCCACGTAAAACATGATCAACACCTCAATTGCCATGGGTGTGAGATTGTTGCCAAATGTAAACTAGATTATTGACTCTAGTGCAAGTGGGAGACTTGGAATTATGCCCTAGAGGCAATAATAAAGATGTTATTATTATAATTCTTGTTCATGATAAAGTTTATATTCCATGCTAGAATTGTATTAAGCGGAAACATTAATACTTGTGTGGTTTGTGAACAACACCGTGTCCCCGGTACGCCTCTAAGGACTAGCTCATTGATCAATGATGGTTAAGGTTTCATAACCATAGACATGAGTTGTCAATTGATAATGAGATCATATCATTGGGAGAATGATATGATGGACATACCCAAACTAAAGAAGCAATTAGATCGCTTCATCGTGTTCATCTTTATGAAGCTTTTCCTATGTCAAATATTGTATTCCTTAGACCATGAGATAATGCAACTTCCTGGTACCGGAAGAAAGCTTTGAGGTCATCAAACGTCATCCTATGAGAGGGTGATCATAAAGGTGTCTCGTGTGATCGGAAAGTATCTCATGGTTGTATGTATCGAGATGGAATTTGTCCTCCCAAGTCGGAGAGATATACTTGGGCCCACTCTAATCGATATCAACACCGCTTGCAAGCATGTGGTTAAGGAGTTAATCACAAAGTGATATCGGATTACGGAACGAGTAAAGTACTTGTGAACGAGATTGAACTAGGTATGACTGGTACCGACGATCGAATCTCGGCAAGTAAAATATCGCGAGACGAAGGGAATATATATATGGGATTGATTGAATCGCATCGTGGTTCATCCGATATGATCATCGATGAATGTGTGGAGTCAATATGGGTGCCTGCACTGTTGATTATTGATAGAAGATCATGTCGCATATTCTCGAACCCGCAGGTCACACACTTAATGTATCTCGACGCTAGGATAGATTGGATAATTGGTTTATGAAATTTTGTTCGAGTCTCGATGGGATCCAGGATATCACGAGAGGTTCCGGAATGGTCCAGAATAAGATTCATATAAGGCGTGCAGTTTTGGAGTTCAAATTGTTCCGGTTAATCGGTATTGTACCGAAGCTTCTAGAACCTTCCGGAAGGGGACCAACGTGGCCCCACCTTCCGGGAGGGGCATGGGCCTATGAGGGAGTGTCCGCATTGGGCCGGGGCACAAGGCCCCATAGGGCCCAGCCGATCCTAGATAAGTTTAAACTCGTTTAAACTAGAGATAGGATTTCTAGATAAGGGAGAGTTTAAATCGTTTAAACTAGAGATAGGATTTCTAGATAAGGAGAGTTTAAATTGTTTAAACTAGAGATAGGCTTGGAGGAGGGCAGGGCCGCCCCCTCTATATATAGAGGGTGGTGCGCCTTCCCCACTACTCCACACCTTCCTCCAAGCCCTAGCAGCCTTGCTACCTTCCTCTCCTCCCGACTGCTTGTAGGCGAAGCCTGCAGCAAATTCTCCACCATATACACCACGCCGTCGTGTTGTAGATCCAATCTATCTCTCCACCATACTTGCTGGTCCGAGGAAGGAGGAGACGCCGAGGTGCTGCAGTGCATCTCACGGAGGCACCGCCACTTGTGGTGCTAGATCGGATCGGATCGCGAGGAGGAGAAGCGACGACTACATCACCCACGTTCCGAAACGTTCACAGGCGAATCTTCAAGGGTATGAAGATCTAATCCAATCTCTCTCATTGTTTGCATCTCCTAGATTAGATCTTGGCTTTCCCTCTGTTCGCTCCGTAGAAAATTTTGATTTACTATGCCGCGAAACCCTTCAAGAAATCATGATGCGCTCTGGTCTGTGCCTTCATAAAGAAATCCGCCAACTGTAAATCTGAAGGCACATACTGAAGCGCAACAACCTGAGCTTGCACCTGAGCACGTGTATAGAAAGCATCAACACCAATATGCTTGGTAAGCTCATGCTTGACCGGATCACGTGCAACACTAATAGCACTTGTACTGTCAGACAAAACCAGAGTGGGTGTGGTAATAGAGACCCCAAAATCCGCAAGTAACCACCGTAACCAGGTCACCTCAGCAGTCAACAAGGCCATAGCATGCAACTCAGCCTCAACACTCGAACGGGAAACCGCCGTCTGTTTCTTCGTCTTCCAAGCAATGAGCGAACCACCAAGAAACACACAGTAAGTAGAAAGTGAACGGCGATCCGAAGGATCACTCGTCCACGTAGCGTCCGAATAGCACTGGAGCTGGAAGGAACTGGAACGAGGAAAGAAAAGACGACGAGTGATCGTACCACGAAGATAACGAAGAACACGGAGAAGATGACTATAATAAACAGTGGTAGGAGCAGAAACAAACTGACTTAGAATATGAACGGGATAAGTGATGTCAGGACGAGTGACAACAAGATAAACAAGACTCCCAACAAGATGACGATAACGCGTCGGATCAAAAAGAGGATCACCATCAGTAGGTTGAAGCTTAACATTAAGCTCCATAGGGGTCTCAACAGTGCGCTCATCCCCAAGAGCAGCACGAGCAAGAAGATCCTGAATATAATTTTCCTGGGAGATATAAAAGCCATCAAAAGTGGAGGAAAACTCAATCCCAAGAAAATATCGAAGAGGACCAAGATCAGTCATAAAAAACTGATCACAAAGACGAGCCTTAACAAAGGCTATATACTCAGGATCATCACCAGTAATGATCATATCATCAACATAGAGAATAAGAAGAGTGCGTCCACGAGGAGAAGTGTGAACAAACAACGCTGGATCATGAACACTAGGAGATAAACCAGCAGCAGTCACTACAGAGGCAAAGCGCTCTAACCAGGCACACGGGGCCTGTTTGAGGCCATAGAGAGAACGCCGAAGACGGCAAACCATCCCAGCGGGAACGGAATACCCAGGAGGAGGCTGCATATAAACCTTCTCACTCAACTCACCATTAAGGAATGCATTCTGAACATCAAGCTGACACACAGACCAGTGACGAACAGAAGAGACATCAAGAAGAGTGCGCACAGTGGTCATATGAGCCACAGGAGCAAAGGTCTCATCATAGTCGTGACCGTGCTCCTGCTGAAAATCACGAGCCACAAGACGCGCTTTATAGCGCTCAAACTTCATGCACTAGCCAACGCAACCAAAAGTCCGAACTGATAGGAAGGGCTAGTGCAATCCACTTATACACTTCAAAACCCCCTCTCACGTGTGACGGGAAGAAGTCAGCACGTGCAACCGGAAGAGAGCGACGGCGTGCGAAACTCACGTATGACTCAAGAGGCCTATACGTGGACACAGAGGGGCCAACAACAATTTTAGGATAAATTGCGAAAGCCAGGACTCGAACTCGAGACCTTAGGCTTGAAGGGAATATGCCCTGAGAGGCAATAATAAAGTGTTTATTATGTGTATTCCAAGTATATGATAGATGTTTATTTTGCATGCTATAATTGTATTAATACGGAAACGTTAATACATGTGTGTTTAATAAACAAACAGAAAGTTCCTAGTTAAGCCTCTCTCATAAACTAGCTCGTTGATTAACAAGATGCTCAAGGTTTCCTGATCATGGACATTGGATGTTGTTAATAACGGGATCACAACATTAGTGTAATAATGTGATGAACATTCATCCGAAGTATAGCATTACGATCAAAGTCATTGATTTTATATTGCTATAACAACTTACGAAGTGATCCTAGTCCTTAGACCATGAGATCATGTCAATCACTAACACCGAAAGAGTTTCTTGATAACATCAAACGTCACACCGTAACAGGATGATTATAAAGATGGATTCAGAACTAACAAAGTGTTATGTTGAGGCTCATGGATCAAGAGTGGAATTTGTTCATCCCGATGACGGATAGATATACTCTGGGCCCTCTCGGTGATATCACATTGATTAGCTTGCAAGCAAGTGATTTGATCACTAGAATGTTATATCACAGAACGAGAAAAGAGTGCATGTCGAACGAGATTAAACTAGGTATGGAGATACCGATGATCGAATCTCGGACATGTAATATATCGTGAAACAAAGGGATTAAGATACTAGCGTAAAGGTTCCGACGATCACAAGAAAGTCATCGTTGAATGTGTGGGAGTGATGGGTCTCCGATCCCGCTCGATTATTGATCCGAGAGGGGTCTCGATCATGTCCGCATTATTCACGAACCGTAGGGTGACACACTTAAGAGACACCGACATCCAATTGGAGCAAATGTTTCATGCCGAAGAATGAACAAGCGAGAATTTATTTCACTAGATACCGAAACAAGTTTTGGTGAAATTGCATAAAGTGGTTATGCATGTGAAATAGAATTCTAGCAAGGGTTATTTGTGAATGTTTGTCATTAAAGTAATTGACAAAATTCTTAATAAAATAAAAGAGTTTTATTTAATGAGAGTTTGCATTAAATTTGGTGGAAATTTAATGGGATTTTGAGTGGGTTTTGAGTGGAGAAATTTGAAGGGCCATTTTGTGAGTGGAGTGTCCACCCACATGAATGAGGGAGAGGTGGGCACCCTCCATGGCCGCGGCCATGCCCCTTGGGCTGCCCTCCCCTATAAAAGGAGCCCTCCTCTCACTTCTCACTCACACCTCCTCGTGAAGGATCTCTCTCCTCTAGAATTTATCCCCATGGTCTCGGACTAGCGAGATACATGTTCCGGTGGCTATTCGGCAAGAAAGAGTTGTGCTTCCGCTGCATCGCTGGAGCGAGGAGGCGGAGGTTGCTCGGTGCCTCGAACGTGTGCGAGCACGATGCGCTGATTGCGGCGCTAGGACTTCCTCTCGATCTTGAGATCGGCAAGAGATCGTTTACATCAACCACGAGTTGAACTCGTTAAGCTTTGTCGGTCTTCAAGGGTATGTTCTCTACGGATATACATCCCGTTGTTTGTATCTAGTATATATAGATCTTGGTATATAGTTCACATCGTAGGAAAATTTTTGTTTTCTATGTCACAACCCTACAAAGGGTATCGAGCCGGATCTATGCGTAGATACTTTACACGGTAGTACACATATGAGTATGTGGGCGATGATGATCATGTTGTTGCTCCTTTGTTGTGATTTTGGATATTGGTGGCATAGTGGGATGAAGGCCCGGACAAACTTTACATGTCCTCGCACATGAGACCTGTTCCACGCTTGACATGCAACTAGTTTGCATAAGTGGCTAGCGGTGTCTGCCTCCTACTATAGTCAATATCTATTTTGCAAGCGAGTTGTCAACAATTTGATTATCCTCGCCAGGTTCATGTTCGTAGGTAAGAACGGTTCTATCTCGAAGCCCTAAGCCACGTAAAACTTGCAATGGATAAATTAGAGGCGTCTAGTTTAGATTGTTGCTGGGCTAGTGTTATGATATGGTAGTGTTGTAAGTAGAAGTATGAGATGATACTCTTACAACACACATAGTGTAAAATCCATAGACCTTGGATTTACACATATAGGTATGATAGTGATCATACCATGATGCACATGATAGAGATCATCTCGGGAACCATATAATTTCACTAATAAACATATGATGTTTTGTTGCATCTTATATTGCTTGTTTAGCGCTTTGTTAAGCATAATAAGATGATCCTCATTTAAATATCAAGATAAAATGTGTTCTTACTTTAGTATGCACCGATTATGTTTTCGCCGCTCCAAGACATCACGTGATGATCGGGTGTTCTTGGATCCACGACCATATTTCGGTGTAAAACAGTTACACGCAAATACTAAGGTTCTAACTTGGCGAGCCTAGCATGTACGACATGGCCTCGGAACACGTACCAAAGGTTAAGCATGAGTCATATAGTTGATATGATGCCCATTTGATGCTCGCTTTTGAAGCTATACCGACTCACGTGATGATCGGACTTGGTGTAGTGGATTTGGTTCATGTAATCACCAAAAGGACACGAGGGATGTCGCTTTTGAGTGGGAGTTCATTCGTAATATAGATTAGTTGAACTCGATCTATCATACACTTAGTCTAAACTTTACAAATTCTTGTAGATGGCACCACCGCTTTTAATTTCAATGCGTTCATGGAGAAAGAGAAACTAGCAACGAACGGTAGCTACTTTCTTGAATGGGCCATGAATTTGAGGATTCTCCTCTCACGCACAAAAGCAATATGTGTTAGAAGCGCCATTAGGCCCCCACCTTTTGATGATGCCCCGATGAGGAGAAGAATGTCTATCGACTCGTCAGAGGACCACAACTTAGTTCATTGCGGCATATTGTATGGGCTAGAGCCGAACTTCAAAGCGCTTCAAAACGGCAATGCATTTGATACAATGGGTGAGTTGAAAATGATTTTCGACACACATGTCAGAGAGAGCTACAATGCTTCGTAAAAGTTCTTTAGTGCATGATGGAAGAGCACAGCCCGTTAGTGAGCATGTACTCAAGATGTCGGGTTACGCCGATAAGCTTGTGTCCTTGGGAATAACGATTCCCATTGACTTAGGCATCCATCGTGTTCTCGCAGTCGCCACCTAGCTATAAGAGCTTTGTGATGAACTATAATATGCAAGGCATGAAGAAGTCTTCCCCGAGCTTCACAATGCTTAAAACCAGAAGTGGAGATCAAAAGGAACATCAAGTGTTGATGATCAATAGGAACACCGGTTTCAAGAAAGACAAGAAGGAAAACGGAAGGAAGTAAGGCGGCAAGCCTGCAGCGCTACCGAAAAGAAACCCCGAGTTGGACCTAAGTCGATTCCGAGTGCTACTATTGTAAGGGGATGCCATCGAAGAATCGCCCAAGTATCCGCGCATAAGAAGGCCGCAAGGCAAACAAAGGTATATATGATATACATGTTATTGATGTGTACTTGACTAGTGCTCGCAGAGCACCGGTATTTGATACCGTTCGCCATAATATTTGTAACTCAATCGTGGCATGAACAAGCGACCGCTAGCAAGGGTGAGGTCAAGATGCGTGTCGGCAATGGATCAAACGTTGATGTAATCGCCATCGAACGCTGCCTCCACTTACCGTCGGATTAGTCATAAACTTAAATAAATGTTATCCGGTGCCCGACCGAGCATGAACATTGTATCTCGGATCATGTTTGATGCAAAGTGGTTATTCATTTAAATCTGAGAACAATGGTTGTTCCATTTATATGAATGAAATCTTTTATGGTCATGCACCGATGATGAATGGTTTATTTCTGTTAGATCTCAATGATAATGTTACACATATTCATAATGTTGATGCTAAAAGGATTAAACTTAATGATGATATATCCGCATATATGTGGCACCGCCGCTCAGGTCATATTGGCGTTAAATGCATGAAGAAGCTCCATTCGGATGGACTTTTGGAATCACTTGATTATGAATCATTTGATACATGTGAGCCATGCCTTATGGGCAAGATGACTAGAACGCTGTTTTCCGGTTCAATGGAACGGGCGAAAGATTTATTGGAAATCATACATTCTGATGTATGTGGTCCAATGAGTGTGTCGGCGCGAGGTGGATATCGTTATTTTGTTACTTTCACGGATGATTTGAGTAGATACGGTTATATCTACTTGATGAAACACAAGTCTGAAACCTTTGAAAAGTTCAAGGAATTTCAGAATGAAGTGGAAAATCATCGTAATAGAAAGATCAAATTTCTACGGTCCGACCGTGGAGGTGAGTATCTAAGTTACGAGTTTAGCACTCACATGAAAGAGTGTGGAATTGTTTCACAACTCACACATGCCGGAACACCACAGCGAAATGGTGTGTGGGAACGTCGTAATCGTACTTTATTAGATATGGTTCGATCTATGATGTCTCTGACGGACTTGCCGTTGTCATTTTGGGGTTATGCACTAGAAACTGCTGCATTCACTTTAAATCGGGCACCATCTAAATCCGTTGAAAAGACACCGTATGAATTGTGGTTTGGAAACAAACCTAAGCTGTCATTTCTTAAAGTTCGGGGATGCGATGTTTATGTGAAGAAACTTCAACCGGATAAACTCGAACCCAAAGCGGAAAAATGCGTCTTCATAGGATACCTAAAGAAACTATTGGGTATTCCTTCTATCACAGATCCGAGGGCAAGGTTTTTGTTGTTAAGAATGGATCCTTTCTAGAGAAAGAGTTTCGCGAAGGTGTGAGTAGTCGGAAGGTAGAACTCAAGAGGTTGTGGAACCTTCTCTTCAAAGTATGGCGAGTAGCGCAAGGAAGTTGTTCCGAGTTGGCTCCACCTGAAGAGGGAACTAATGATAATGATCATGAAACTCCGAAAGAGAGTACTACCAACCTCGCAGGTCAAACAGACGCGTGCAGCCCCGAGTCAGACGGAAATCCTGTCATAAATTTCATGGTTGATGAAAACAATGACCTGCGACGTATGAAGAAGCGATGATGAGCCCGGATTCCAACAAATGGTTAGAAGCCATGAACCGAGATGGAATCCATGTATGAAAATCAAGTTTGGAACTTGGTGGAATTACCTCACACCGAAAGGCCGTGGAGAACAAATGGATTTTCAAAAGGAAAACTGATGTCGATGGTAATGTGACCATCTATAAAGCTCGACTTGTCGCAAAGGGGTTTCAAAATTCAAGGAGTTGACTACGATGAGACTTTCTCCGTAGCGATGCTAAAGTCAGTTAGGATTATGTTAGCAATTGCTGCATATTTCGATTATGAAATATGGCGATGGATGTCAAAACCGCTTTCTCAATGGTAACATTGAAGAAGAGTTGTATATGATACAACCAAAGGGTTTTGTCGATCCTAAGGATGCTAACAAGGTGTGCAAGCTTCATGATCCATCTATGGATTGAAGCAAGCATCACGGTTGGAATCTCCGCTTTGATGAGGTGATCAAAGAGTTTGGATTTGTCCAAACTTATGGAGAAGCTTGTATTTACAAGAAAGTGAGTGAGCAATGTGGCATTTCGATATTATATGTGGATGACATATTATTGATCGAAATGATATAGAACTTTAAACAGGTTAGAAGTTATCTAAACAAAGAAATTTTCAATGAAGGACCTAGGTGAAGGCCATACATATTAGGCATAAAGATCTATAGAGATAGATCTAGGCGCCTAATAGGGCTATCGCAGTACATACCTTGATAAGATTTTAAAGAAGTTTAAAATGGACGGAAGTAAGAAGGGTTCTTACCTATGTTGCAAGGCAAGACATTGAGTAAGACTCAAAGTCCGCTCGGAAGAAAGAGAGATAATGGACAAAGTCCCTATGCTTCAGCCATAGGCTCTATAATGTACGCCATGCTATGTACAAGACCGGATGTGGCACACGCTATTAGTTTGACTAGTAGGTACCAATCGGATCCGTGTTCGAACATGGATAGCGGTCAAGAATATCCTTAAGTACTTACGAAGAACTAAGGATATGTTTCTTGTATACGGAGGTGAAGAAGAGCTCGTCGCTAAGTGTTATGTCGACGCTAGCTTTGACACCGATCCGGATGACTCTAAGTCTCAATCCGGATACGTATTTCTCATGAATGGCGGAGCGGTTAGTTGGAGGAGCTCCAAACAACCTGTGGTAGCAGGATCAACAACGGAGGCCGAATATGTTGCTGCTTCAGAAGCAGCTCAGGAAGCAGTTTGGATGAAGGAGTTCATATCCGAACTAGGAGTTGTGGCAAACGCGTTGGACCCAATGGTGATCTATTGTGACAACAATGGTGCCATTGCCAATGCCAAAGAGCCAAGGTCTCACAAGCATTCCAAGCATATTAAGCGCCGGTTTCACTCCATCCGCGAGCATGTCAAGGATGGAGATATAAAGATTTGTAAAGTACATACGGATCTCAATGTAGCAGATCCGTTGACTAAAACTCTCCCTAGAGCAAAACATGATCAACACCAGAACTCAATGGGTGTTAGATTTATCACTATGTAACTAGATTATTGTCTCTAGTGCAAGTGGGAGATCAAGGAATATGCCCCGAGAGGCAATAATAAAGTGTTTATTATGTGTATTCCAAGTATATGATAGATGTTTATTTTGCATGCTATAATTGTATTAATACGGAAACGTTAATACATGTGTGTTTAATAAACAAATGAAAGTTCCTAGTTAAGCCTCTCTCATAAACTAGCTCGTTGATTAACAAGATGATCAAGGTTTCCGATCATGGACATTGATGTTGTTAATAACGGATCACAACATTAGTGTAATGATGTGATGAACATTCATCCAAGTATAGCATTACGATCAAAGTCATTGAGTTTATATTGCTATAACAACTTACGAAGTGATCCTAGTCCTTAGACCATGAGATCATGTCAATCACTAACACCTAAGAGTTTCTTGATAACATCAAACGTCACACCGTAATGTGGTGATTATAAAGATGGATTCAACTAACAAAGTGTTATGTTGAGTCTCATGGATCAAGAGTGGAATTTGTTCATCCCGATGACGGATAGATATACTCAGCCCTCTCGGTGATATCACATTGATTAGCTTGCAAGCAAGTGATTTGATCACTAGAATGTTATATCACAGAACGAAAAGAGTGCATGTCGAACGAGATTAAACTAGGTATGGAGATACCGATGATCGAATCTCGGACATGTAATATATCGTGAAACAAAGGGATTAAGATACTAGCGTAAAAGGTTCCGACGATCACAAGAAAGTCATCGTTGAATGTGGGAGTCATGGGTCTCAGATCCCGCTCGATTATTGATCCGAGAGGGTCTCGATCATGTCCGCATTATTCACGAACCGTAGGGTGACACACTTAAGAGACACCGACATCCAATTGGAGCAAATGTTTCATGCCGAAGAATGAATAAGCGAGGAATTTATTTCACTAGATACCGAAACAGGTTTTCGGGTGAAATTGCATAAAGTGGTTATGCATATGAAATAGAATTCTAGCAAGGGTTATTTGTGAATGTTTGTCATTAAAGTAATTGACAAAATTCTGAATAAAATAAAAGAGTTTTATTTAATGAGAGTTTGCATTAAATTTGGTGGAAATTTAATGGGATTTTGAGTGGGTTTTTTGAGTGGAGAAATTTGAAGGGCCATTTTGTGAGTGGAGTGTCCACCCACATGAATGAGGGAGAGGTGGGGGCACCCTCCATGGCCGGCGTCCATGCCCCCTTGGGCTGCCCCCCCTCCCCTATATAAGGAGCCCCTCCTCTCACTTCTCACTCACACCTCCTCGTGAAGGATCTCTCTCCCCCTCTAGAATTTATCCCCCATGGTCTCGGACTAGCGAGATACATGTTCCCGGTGGCTATTCGGCAAGAAAGAGTTGTGCTTCCGCTGCATCGCTGGAGAGAGGAGGCGGAGGTTGCTCGGTGCCTCGAACGTGTGTGCGAGCACGTATGCGCTGCTGATTTGCGGCGCTAGGACTTCCTCTCGATCTTGAGATCGGCAAGAGATCGTCTACATCAACCACGAGTTGAACTCGTTAAGCTTTGTCGGTCTTCAAGGGTATGTTCTCTACGGATATACATCCGCCCGTTGTTTGTATCTAGTATATATAGATCTTGGTATATAGTTCACATCGTAGGAAAATTTTTGTTTTCTATGCTGCGAACCCTACAAGGCTCTGATACCATGTCAGGAATATGCAACTTGTATTCCTCTGGGGTCAAAGGCCACAATATAATAATACAGGTACATGTGCAAATATGCGTCCCCTAACATATGGGGAAACTACAATATACAAATATATACATCTAACAGACGAAACCGTCTCGCACGACCCACTCCTGCGCGTCCCCCGCGGGCGACGCAGGGGCGCCGCCGCGCTTCTAGCCCCTCCTCCCGCACTCCTCCTCTCCCTCCCCGCCGCTGCCGGAGGAAGCCGTCGAGCGAAGCTCGGGCGGTGCTGGCGGCGGCGGGTTTGTCTTTCCCCGGCGCCTGGAGGTTCTCGCGGGGAGGATGAGACAGGCGGCGGTGTGCTGCTGCGCCTTGGGCAGAGCCCGGCCAGGCGGCAGTGGGGCGGCTCGGCGGCGACATCCTGGCAACGGCGGACTGCGGCGGGGCGGCTCCTGGTCGGCGGCGGCGCGCCCTGCTTGTCATCAAGACCGTGGTGACGTGTGCTGGTGGGCGGCGAGCTTGGTGGAGCAATGCGGAGCATCCGAGAGTGTGGTTTTTTGAGGGGTCGGGAGAAATCCTTGTCATCTTGACATCGTCCTTCTTGAAGGGCGTCGGGTGTACGTATCTCTTCCCCACCTCTCGTAGCGTATCGGGGGAAACCCTAGGACTAGTCCGGGCAGCAACGTCGTGGTCGTCGCTTCCCTCTTGGGGGTGCTGCTTGGTACGTGACGCTTCAGAGCGCTAGGAGAGCGGTGGAATTCTCTGGAGGGCACAGCGGTGGCGGGTCACCCTCGTTTTTATTGAGCCACTGTTGTCGGCTTTATTTTCTCTTCTTTTTCTTCTTCTTTTTCTTTGCTTTTATTTTGGACGTTGTGCTGTCTGGCCCAGCAACGGTCTCGATCGGTTGCTATATTAATATAGCTGGGTGAAAGCCTATTTCGAGAACATCTTTAATGTCTAGGTTCAAATAAATCTAGACACTCAAAAATGTCTAGATACATTTTTTTTACAAAACTAAAATTATCTTATATTTCTAAAGGGAGGCAGTACTGATAAACACCGCTGCAGGCCTCCAGTGCCTCCGGTGCGTGCATGTCGACGAGTTTGTATCGAAAACAGTAGCCCGGGTGGTCACGGTGCACATGTTGCTCTGCTCTCGCTGCTGCTCCGAGCCCGAAGAAGACTTGCGTTTCTTATTTATTAAAGAGAGATGAACACTATAGCACCCTTCGTCTGATGGTTTCCCACAGTACAGTGGGCTGCAAGTACTACTAAGTAATTAATTGTACTTGCAAAGAAAGTACTCCCTTCATTTCAAAATATAAGATGTGTTTTAGACTTGTAAAGGTAATGTATTTAGACAATTTTTAATGTAGATTCAGAATAAACCTATTCGAACCTACACAATAAAAGATGTCTAAATATTTTATAAATGGAGAGAGTAATTAAAAGGTCCGAACTTCTCTGCCAACGCTCCATGTTTAATCCTCTGACAAGAAGGAAATGCAAGGTCCTATGGTTTTTGGTCCTGTAATTTAATGGAACCGGCAAAGGGCACCAAAAATGTGCCGTCAAACGGTAGCCGCCAACAGGGAAGATGCTTGTGTAACCCTGACAAGTGTAGTGACAGCCACCAAGAAATGAAGGAGTTAAAGGCCCAAGTTGTGTGCCAACGTCAAGTCATTGTCCTTATTTTGAATGGATGAAGTTCGGTGTTTAAAATTCTGACAAGAACGGATTATAGTTTGAGACCTATATAGTGTTGCATTGGTCGAACACTTGAAATTGACCGATCATTCCATGAAGCATCGTTCTATAGTTCTTTTATCTGCTGCACTCCTTTAGAGGAGCAGACAATACAAGACTTGCGTTTTTATTTTATGACATAACTAAAGCATTTAGACTGACATGTTGAGCCTTGGTCACATGGTTTCCCACGATACTATACGAGCCGACAAATAGTAATAGCTACTGGCAAATACACTTATTAAAGGCCTAACTTGTCTGCCAACTTCAAGTGAAAAATCTTTAGATTATTTTGAGTAGCATCAAGTTCCTTGTTTAATCATTTGACAGAAGGAAATGCAAGGTCCTATGTTTTGGTCCTCTAAAATAAGTGTAGCAGGACAAAGGACAGAAAAAAAAGCAGTGAAATGGTTTGCAAAATATAAAGGTATTAGGGACAACGATTGGGATATCTTAACTAATCTCAAGGCGATGCTTTCATACAGGATGATATTTATCTTCCAATGTTTTTACACCCATGTTACATCCATGAGATCTAACCTAATGTTATTTTCATTTGAAATTAACACTACAAGGTTTCTATGGAATTAGTTCCTATGAAATATGATCTCATGAATCAAATGGCTTCCATAGGATCACAGTTGTACACAAATCCTATGAAAACTCCATGAATTAAAGGATCCCTGAGCGTTTTTATTTGGCATTGAACGTTCAGTAAGAAGTAGAGCTGACACACATGAAAAGTACATGTAGAATTAAATAGGTTTATTAGGAAATTTGCGATGTCACATTTACACATATAAGTACATCTTTTATTGTCTTGCCATGTTCTAACATCCTAATTATACGTTTTTAATATATTTTTAGTTAAATTATTTCAAGTTCGAAGGTAGCAAGGAACATGTTTTTAAACATCGATAGATAAAATATCAGTGAATGCAAGAGGTAGCGACTAGTTGATTGAGTCGAAATTGTTTCCAATACCTTTAAAAGTGAAAATCATTTCACTGCACATCTTTCATGTCTTTTGCATGCTTCATTAATTTAGGGGATTAACCCAGAAGACATGCATTTCTTTCTTGTTAGTTGATTAAACATGGAACTTGGTTCTATTCAAAATAAAATGAAGACCTTGACTTGGTATCGGAAAACAAGTTGGGCCATTAGGTAATTATTTGTCAGTAGCTATCAGTCCTTGTCAGCTCATTGTATAATGTGAAACCATAAGACGGGGCCTGAGAAGGATCAAGTGTCGTCAGCCTATTTACTACTCCCTCCGATCCATATTAGTTGACTCAAATTTGTCTAAATTTGGATAAATTCAGACACTATTTAGTATATAGGTTCATCCAAATTTTGATAAATCCGAGTCAACTAATATGGGTCGGAGGAAGTAGTATAGTTTTGATCTAATAAAATATAAACAGAAATGGAGATTTGGTGCACATGGGCACCCGTGCTCACTTCATTTTGAAAAAAACTGCTAATTTTGAATTTCAAAAAAGTTTGAAAAAAATCTCAAGAACACATGTACATGGTCCATATATTTGTGCAAATTTTCAGTAATAAATATTTTTATTTTATTCTATAGGAAGATATCAAATTTCTTTCACTAAACAAGACTAGAAATATGCATATTTTGTCAGAATTTGTCGTTTTATGTAGCCCAAAATACAACATATTTTTGAACAGACTTTTTGTCATAAATTCTAGATGTTCGTATCTAGTTATAATATATTTTAAAAATATTTGGAGACCAGAAAGTTTAAGTTTTAGTTTTTTTAAACCAAGAGCAATGATGCCCATGTGCCAAAGCCATTTTCCGCAAGTCTTCCCTTGTCTAGTTCTCTAAGTGAATGGAGCTGACTAAAGAACCAGAGAGATGCTTGATGGAATGGTAAGTCTTAGACTATAATCGGTTCTTGTCAGATGGTTAAACATGGAACTTGATCCTATCAAAATAAACTAAAGACTTTGCCTTGACGTCGGCACACAAGTTGGCCTTTCAATTAGTTTATTTCTCAGTAGCTATTAATGCTTTGTTAGGAGTACATAAACATCATTCCTATTGGCCACTAGCATGTGTCTTATTGTACCCTAAGTATCTTTATACCATTTGACGATACATATTTTGTACTTTTAACAGATGACCATGCATATTCCTTCTTGACAGCAGATTAAACATGCACTACGGGACACGCGCGCTACGCCGAGGGCAAAAGGCCGTCGGCGTAGGCCAAAATGCCCTCGGCGTATGGTACGCCGAGGGCAGCCCCGTAGCCTCCTCGGCAAAGATCTCCTCGGCACACCTCAAGCCGTCAGTATCAAAATGCCGTCGGTATGTTACGCCGAGGGCTTTGCCGTCATGTGACACGTCGGCATAGCCTGTCGACTGGTTGCAAAAATATATATTTTTTTGACTTTTTTTTTGAAAAATAATATTTTTTTTATTTTTTTTTCAATTTTTTTATTCTTTGAATTGTTTCACTTATTAATCTCCTACTTTGAACTTTTTAATACTAATTATACTTACTATTTGATTAAATTCTAGTCTTAGTCAAACTTCCCAGCAGGTCACCCATCCTAATACTACTCCAGCTTCAGCACGCTTAACATCCTCGTTCCTTCAGAATCCGTTTCCGCAAAGTAATTCATACATTGGTGTCAATACTATGATATCAATCATATTAACTCTTATATCATCATGTCACATGTTTGTATTTTTTGAAATTACAAACAATTATTTAAGTAAATATTAATGAATAAGTAAAAATATTATTGAATTCAAATAAAAATATAATAATTTTTTTTTGTATTTTTCTATTTAATATAGAATAATTAATATCTTTAAATCTGTAAATCGAAATTCAACAAATAATATGTTTAAATTGATCAGAAAAATGAGAGGAATCCAAATATGATATCCATATCAACTAATCACAAACCCTCCGTTTTTGAATTAGCTATTTGGTGGTTGCTTTAGAAAATTCCCTTTTTGCGCTCGGATAATGAAAAATGCCTTTTTGGTGCGATGAAAAGGAAAACTTGCATTGGATCTTTGATAAAATAGCATATTGTGAACCTAAAAATGATTTTTGTAAAATAACATGAGCATCGGATCATGTACCTGTAGTTCATATCTGACCCACTTCCTGCCGATTCGGCATGAATTTGTCTTTTTCACCGAAGGTGGACGGAAAGGTTTCGGATCCCCCTGTTAGGACATTGTCCATATAATGTGGTATAGTATTTTTGTAAAATGTGGTGGTAGTATTTTGAATTAGCCATTTGGTGGTTGCTTCACAAAACCGTCCTTTTTTATACTCGGAAAATAGAAAATGGCCTTTTGGTGCGACGAAAAGGAAAACTTCCTCCTGCAACATTGTTCGCCATCCCATGATGCATGTGTATGCATAATATGGGCACATTATCACAAACTATGCCTTGATTCTAGCCATAACATTGGTCATTTGACCCGAAAGCCAAGAAACCTCGAATGAGATAGGTCATTTTGTGAAGGGTTTTTTAAGACATAATTAATATATCAAGTTTGATATTTTTCCTTATAAATATGTCACATAACATGACACCACGCGAAGGTTTCGCATTGTTTCGATCATTTTTCAATTTTTTATGCCCGTTTTAAACTATCGTTAAACTTTGTCAAACGGCGGACATAAAGATTCTTAGCTCGGGGCCGAGCCTCGCTAAACTTTCATTAGATCTTTGATAAAATAGCATATTGTGAACCTAAAATGATTTTTGTAAAAAACATGAGCATCGGATCATGTACCAGTAGTTCATATCGACCCACTTCCCACCGATTCTACAGAATTTGTCTTTTCACCAAGGTGGACGGAAAGGTTTGGATCCCCTGTTGGGACATTGTCCATATAAGGTGGTATAGTATTTTTGTAAAATGTGGTGGTAGTATTTTGAATTAGCCATTTGGTGGTTGCTTCACAAAACCGTCAGTTTTTTATGCTCGGAAAATGGGAAATGGCTTTTTGGTGCGACGAAAAGGAAAACTTCCTCCTGCAACATTGTTCTTCATCCCATGATGCATGTGTATGCACAATATGGGCACATTATCACAAACTATGCCTTGATTCTAGCCATAACATTGGTCATTTGACCCGAAAGCCAAGAAACCTCGAATGAGATAGGTCATTTTGTGAAGGGTTTTTTGAGACATAATCAATATATTAAGTTTGCTATTTTTCCTTATAAATATGTCACATAACATGACACCACGCGAAGGTTTCGCATTGTTTCGATCATTTTTCAATTTTTATGCCCGTTTTAAACTATCGTTAAACTTTGTCAAGCACGGACATAAAGATTCTTAGCTCGGGCGAGCCTCGCTAAACTTTCATTAGATCTTTTATAAAATAGCATATTGTGAACCTAAAAATGATTTTTGTAAAAAAACATGAGCATCGGATCATGTACCTGTAGTTCATATCTGACCCACTTCCTACCGATTCGGCAGGAATTTGTCTTTTCACGAAGGTGGACGGAAAGGTTTTGGATCCCCCTGTTGGGACATTGTCCATATAAGGTGGTATAGTATTTTTGTAAAATGTGGTGGTAGTATTTTGAATTAGCCATTTGGTGGTTGCTTCACAAAACCGTCCGTTTTTTATGCTCGGAAAATGGGAAATAGCTTTTTGGTAGTGCGAAAAGGAAAACTTCCTCCTGCAACATTGTTCGCCATCCCATGATGCATGTGTATGCACAATATGGGCACATTATCACAAACTATGCCTTGATTCTAGCCATAACATTGGTCATTTGACCCGAAAGCCAAGAAACCTCGAATGAGATAGGTCATTTTGTGAAGGTTTTTTGAGACATAATCAATATATCAAGTTTGCTATTTTTCCTTATAAATATGTCACATAATATGACACCACGCGAAGGTTTCGCATTGTTTCGATCATTTTTCAATTTTTTATGCCCGTTTTAAACTATCGTTAAACTTTGTCGAACGGCGGACATAAAGTTTCTTAGCTCGGGGCCGAGCCTCGCTAAACTTTCATTAGATCTTTGATCAATAGCATATTGTGAACCTAAAAATGATTTTTTTAAAAAAACATGAGCATCGGATCATGTACCTGTAGTTCATATCTGACCCACTTCCTGCCGATTCGGCAGAAATTTGTCTTTTTCACCAAAGATGGACGGAAAGGTTTCGGATCCCCCTGTTGGTACATTGTCCATATAAGGTGGTATAGTATTTTTGTAAAATGTGGTGGTAGTATTTTGAATTAGCCATTTGGTGGTTGCTTCACAAAACCGTCCGTTTTTTATGCTCGGAAAATGGGAAATGGCTTTTTGGTGCGACGAAAAGGAAAACTTCCTCCTGCAACATTGTTCGCCATCCCATGATGCATGTGTATGCACAATATGGGCACATTATCACAAACTATGTCTTGATTCTAGCCATAACATTGGTCATTTGACCCGAAAGCCAAGAAACCTCGAATGAGATAGTTCATTTTGTGAAGGTTTCTTTGAGACATAATTAATATACCAAGTTTAATATTTTTCCTTCTAACTATGTCACATAATATGACACCACGCGAAGGTTTCGCATTGTTTCGATCGTTTTTGAATTTTTTATGCCCGTTTAAACTATATATAATGTTTTATGTTTTACTTAATTTTTATTTACAAATGTGTAATATTTTAGTGTAGATAGATAGGTCTTATTTTTCTGCAAATTTTGATATATTATTTGTATTTTCCGAATTAGAATGATTTAGTTATGATTTTTTAAAGTTTAATGAGATAAAATAAAAAATAGCTACGCGAGGGCAGCCGTCGGTATATTTCGCCGAGGGCAGCCGTCGGCGTAGCATAGGATATGCCGAGGGCAATTCTACGCCGACGGCTGCTTGGCGGAGCTGGCCTAGACGATTGCTACGCCGACGGCCCCGACGTTTGGCCGTCGGCGTATCGACCGGCCGTCGGCGTAGCTTCCCATTCCTGTAGTGATGGAACATCATCAAACAAGTTGGGCCTTTAATTACTTTATGTATTTGACAGTGTCTATTAATTCTTCTCAAGAATGCATAAACATCTTCCCCGTAGGACACCAGCCTTCTTCGAAGCCAAACTAAAGATTAAGTGTGTATATGAAAAAAGGCATAAATACCATAACCTGGTGTTGACATGCAAGTTGAGCCTTTAGAAAATTCATATCTTTTTCATTTCAACTCAGAAAAATATGAATAATATATCCTAATTTTCAGAAAAATAATATCTATCCATTCATGTAAATCATTTTATATTTACTTTACATGAAAATTTTCAAAATAATTAAAACACTTACATATAAATTTTGATTATTCAATTCAAACAAAAATAAATTGTTAAATCCTAAGACTTTGAACATAAGAAATATTAAGCATCTAAAAAATGATTTTTATTAGATCAAATCATATTTTAATGCCGCATCTTTTGTATTAACATTTTTGAATTGATTGGATATTTAAATGTCGCATGTTTTGTATACACTTGAATCTCACCAAGCCTCGCTCAACTTGCAGTGTTTTTTGATAAAATAGCATATTGTGAACCTAAAAATGATTTTTGTAAAAAATCATGAGAATCGTATCATGTACTTGTAGTTCATATGTGTTGGTGGTTTTTTGAATTAGCCATTTGGTGGTTGCTTCACAAAACCGTCCGTTTTTTATGCTCGAAAAATGGAAAATGCCTTTTTGGTGCGATAAAAAGGAAAACTTCCTCTTGCAACATTGTTTGCCATGCCATGATGCACATGTATGCACAATATGGCCATATTATCACAAACTATGCCTTGATTCTAGCCATAACATTGGTCATTTGACCCGAAAGCCAAGAAACCTCGAATGAGATAGGTCATTTTGAGACAGGTACATAAAGCCGAACTGGAACTGAAAATTAAGATACATAAAAGAACTGAAAATTAAGATACATGGCCAGATTAAGTAACAATCGGCCGAACTGGAACTGAAAATTAAGATACATAAAAGAACTGAAAATTAAGATACATGGCCAGATTAAGTAACAATCGGCCGAACTTGTTTCAGAATGTTGGAGTGATTCAGTCATGCTCCTGCCTACACCTGTAATACTCGCCACTAAAGTCGTCGTACTCGCCGCCGCCGTCATCGCTGTCGTCGTCGGGGTCGCCGTAATTGAACCTCTGGAGAGTACGCGTGGGCTGGACTTGAGGGTAGCGCGTGGGCTGGACTTGAGGGTAGCGCACAGGTTAGAGTCGGCAGCGGTGTCATAGGCCATGGCCTGGAGAGTCCGACCCGCGCCACCATAGCCGACGGCCGGCCTCGTTGAAGTTAGGAGGAGGTGGGCCGTCCTCCTCGTGCACTGGCGGCGCCTCTCATGCCGATCCACGAAGAAGGCTTCCCAAGTAGGAAAATAGTCGGGATGCCATCCGGGATTCCTCCATGCTCGGCGTGAGCTCTAAGTAGTAGTGGTTCGTGATGGCCATCCGGCGCCACACCTAGAGGGACAGGAGGAACCGGCGCCTCCGGCCTCGGCATCCGGCCGGGGACAGTGGCAAGCAGGCGGGGGTAGTTCGAGGCGCAAAGCGTCTCCGCCTCCCTAGGGGTTAGTGCTACGGTTTAAGCCATGTGAAAGAGTGATGAGGTTGTAGATATGAGTCTAGAGATGTGCAATGACAATGGAGGCCAACCCTATATATATATATATATATATATATATATATATATATATATATATATATATATATATATATATATATATATATATATATATATAGAAACCTATTCAACATCCGAGTGCGAAAGTTATTTTGCACCCAACATAATTTTACGCTGTTAGACTGAAAAATTATGTTTTGTATACGAATAATTATGTTCATATAATCACCACAACCAAAAAAATTTACACAAAAATAAATTTTTTGAGTCATTATAGTGTAAAAAACACCAAAAATATGTATTTTACGTCGAATTTTTTTACGGTATGTAAACAAAAAAAATTATGTCATTTTTAAATTTTACTATGTTCTTCTCAACTTACGAAGTAATACAAAATTTACGTGACGTAAAAATAATATACGGTTCTAAAGATAGAGGGTGGGTGTAGAATAACTATTCTACACCCTGGGTGTCAAATAGCGCCACCCTATATATATATATATATATATATATATATATATATATAGTGAAGTAGCGGGAAGAACTGGCGGGAAGAAAAATGGAGGGAAGAAGATCTGGCGGGAAGAAAAATGGCGGGAAAAAATGGCGGGATGAACCTTTAGTCCCGGTTGGAGACACCAACCGGGACTAAAGATGAACCTTTAGTCCCGGTTGGAGACACCAACGGGACAAAACACGAGTCACTAATAATAGGGGTGAGTGTCGACATTATGTCGTCTGGCGTGTACCTTGTCGGTTGGAGACACCAACCGGGACTAAAGATGAACCTTTAGTCGGTTGGGGACACCAACCGAAGAAAACTGGTCGGCACTAATAATAGGGGTGAGTGTCGACATTATTTCGTAAGTGTCAACACTATGTCGAGCTGCTTGTACTATAAATAGGCATCCTTGTGAGTCCATCCTCCGGCCGGTTTGGCGAGGACACCACTACGGCCAGTTCGGGGAGATGCCTTAAGCGGAGCCAGTCCTCGGCATCTCCGAGAAATCGTCATAGAGGCGCTCCCTAATATGTGAAATTAGTTAGCTCCCAGGTGTATTGATCTAGTTAGAGAAGTTACAAAGCTGCAAGATGGTTTTCGAGAGCAGGGACACCACTACGGCCAGTTTCAGGGAGATGCCGACGGAGCCTAGTCCTCCGGCATCTCCAAGAAACTGGTCATAGAGGCACTCTCTAATATGTGACCGCGCGCGTTTGGAGATCAGATCTTAATGGTAAGTACGAATCGGGACAACTTCTTCTCATAGTCCCGGTCCATCCACAAAACATGACTAACACTCAAGACATGTATTAATATTAAAAACATGAACTAGAGTTACATAATATGAGCATGAACTTCTTGGCATATGTCCTTCCTTATGATCGCTTCAGACGTAACCATGGAGCATCTTCTTTACTTAAAGGAATGCTTGGGTCAATTTTCACTGTGAAGGGCGGAATTTCATCAAACTTATTATAATCTTCTGACATGTCTGTCTTGTCCTCGATTCCCACGATGTTTCTTTTCCCTAAAAGAACTATGTGACGCTTTGGCTCATCATATGATGTATTCGTTTGCATATTTTTTTCTTTTTTTTGGTCTGGAGGACATGTCCTTCACATAGAAAACCTGAGCCACATCATTGGATAGGACGAATGGTTCGTCTAAGTTCTTCATAATATTGTTGAGATCCACCGTTGTCATTCCATACTTCTTGTCTACCTCAACCCCTCCTCCTGTTAGCTTGACCCATTTACATCGAAACAAGGGGACCTTAAAATTAGGTCCATAGTCAAGTTCCCATATCTCCTCTATGAACCCATAATACGTGGTCTTTTGCCCATTGTCTTCTGCTGCATCGAAGCGAACACCACTGTTTTGGTTGGTGCTCTTTTTATCTTGGCCTATCGTGTAAAATATATTCCCATTTATCTCGTACCCTTGGAAAGTACATACAGTCGAAGATGGTGTCCTGGCCAACAAGTACAGATGATCCCCAACAGTGGTGTTATTCGTGAGAAGTCTTTGCAGCCAGCCGCCAAAACTCGCCATGTGTTCACTTATAATCCATTCATCAGACTGCCCCGGGTGTTTGAGGCGTATTAAATTCTTGTGTTCATTGATATACGGGGAAACCAAGATAGATCTTTGTAAAACCGTGTAGTGTGCTTGATTGAGAGAATGCCCGTCCCTACATATCATTGCTTTACATCCTAGGGTGCCTTTTCCACGCAGTCTCCCCTCATGTCGTGATTCTGGAACACCAATCGCCTTAAGGTCAGGAATAAAATCAACACAGAACTCAATGACCTCCTCTGTTACATAGCCCTTGGAGATGCTTCCTTCGGCCTATACGGTTATGAACATATTTCTTTAAGACTCCCATGTACCTCTCAAAGGGGAACATATTGTGTAGAAATACAGACCGAGAATGGCAATCTCTTCTACTAGGTGAACCAGAGATGCGTCATAATATTGAAGAAGGATGGTGGGAACACCAACTCAAAGCCGACAAGACATTGGGCCACATCTGTTTGTAACCACGGTAGGCTTTACGGATCGATTACCTTCGAGATATTGCATTGAGGAATGCACATAGCTTCACAATGGGTACTCGAACATTTTCGGTAGAAGACCCTCAATGCAATCGGAAGCAATTGTGTCATAATCACGTGGCGATCATGAGACTTCGGTTTTGGAATTTTTCTCGCCATATTTATTATTCCCTTTATATTCGACGAGAAGCGACGGGACCTTGATAGTGCTCGACATTCAAAAAGATTTCCTTCTGCTTTGGTAAGAGCGTAGTGGCAGGAGTTAAGTGGCATCGTTTACCCTTCTCGTTCTCGGGATGCATAGGCTCTTGAGGGCCTTCAGACGTTGCTGGTCCTGCCGTGCTTTCGGTGTATCTTTTGTCTTCCCATACACTCCTAGAAAGCCTAGCAGGTTCACGCAAACATTCTTCGTCACGTGCATCACGTCGATTGAAGAGCGGACCTCTAAGACTTTCCAATAGGGTAGGTCCCAAAATATAGATTGATTCTTCCACATGGGCGCGTGTCCGGCATCGTCATTCGGAACAGATAGACTGCCAGGACCTTTTCCAAAGATTACTTCTAGGTCCTTGACCATACCAAATACCTCCTCACCGATGAGGACAGGCTTCCTCCGGGGTTACGCAGACGTTTGAAATGCTTGCCTTTCTTTCTTCGGATGCAGTTCGAAGAAATCGGCGATACCCTAGGTACACAACCTTTTTACATTTATCCAAATATACACTTTCAGTATCATCTAAACAGTGTGTGCATGCATTGTATCCCTTGTTTGTCTGCCCTGAAATGTTACTAAGAGCAGGCCAATCATTGAAGGTTACAAAAAGCAATGCTCGTAGGTCAAATGGCTCCCCTTTGTGCTCATCCCACATACGTACACCTGGTTTGGTCCACAGCTATAAAAGTTCTTCAACTAATGGCCTTAGGTACACATCAATGTCGTTGCCGGGTTGCCTCGGGCCTTGGATGAGCATTGGCACCATAATGAACTTCCTCTTTATACACAACCAAGGAGGAAGGTTATAGATACATAGGGTCACAGGACAGGTGCTGTGACTGCAGGTCTGCTCACCAAAAGGATTCATGCTGTCTGTACTTAGACCAAACCTTAAGTTCCTTGTGTCACGTGCGAAGTCCGGGTACTCTCGCTCGACTTTTCTCCACTGTGACCCATCAGCGGGGTGTCTCAACATCGCGTCTTTCTTACGGTCTTCCATGTGCCACCGCAACAACTTGGCATGCTCTTTATTTCTGAAGAGACGTTTTAACCGTGGTATTATAGGAGCATACCACATAACCTTGGCGGGAACCTTCTTCCTAGGGGCCTCGCCCTCAACATCGCCAGGATCGTCTCGTCTGATCTTATACCGTAGTGCAGTGCATACCGGGCATGCATCCAAATTCTCGTACTTCTCACCGCGGTAGAGGATGCAGTCATTAATTCAGGCATGTATCTTCTGCACGTCTAATCCTAGAGGGCAGACAACCTTCTTTGCTTGGTATGTACTGTCGGGCAACTCATTATTTCTTGGAAGAAGATTCTTCATTTTTACCAACAACCCGAAATCTTGTTTGTCGGTCACACCATTCTCGCCTTCCATTGCAGCAAATCCAAAGGTGGCACCTAGCTTTTATGGCCATCTTCGCAAGTTGGATACAACAATGTTTTGTGATCCTTTAACATCTGCTCCAGCTTCTCCTTCTCCTTTTCAGTTTCACATTCTTCCTTTGCATCCGTAATGGCCCGACCAAGATCGTCATCAGCGGGCCCATCTGCTCCCTCTTGATCTTCATTATCTACCTCCGTTGCATTATCATCATATTCAGGATACATATTATGATAGTTTTCATCATCCTCTTCTTCTTTGTTGTCTTCCATCACAACCCCTTTTTCTCCGTGCTTGGTCCAACAATTATAGCTGGGCATGAAACCGGATCGAAGCAGGTGGGCGTGAATGGTTCTGGTATTTGAGTAGTCTTTCTTGTTCTGACAGTGAACACATGGACAACACATAAAACCATTGTGACCACGGTTTGCATTAGCCACAACGATGAAATTTTGGAGGCCCGTAATGTACTCGGAAGTGCGGCGGTCACCGTACATCCATTGCCGATTCATCTGCATTAATATGTAGTATATATCAAAAAATAATAGGGAGATGACCATTTATATATATAGTACATCAATGACACAAGAAAGCTTATTTTGAGCTCTTGGGCATTTCACCGAACACCTCTAGTGCATATGAAAAAAACACAAACTAGCACTCTTCACACCCTCTTGCTAGGCTCCAAAATGTGAAAGAATGGAAGAGTGGGGTGTGTGTGGGCTGGGGTGGTGTCTTATATAGCCCCCCCCCCCCTTTAACACCGGTTCATGCCACGAACCGGTGTTAAAGGGGGGTGCGCGGGCCACTGCTGCAGGGACCTTTAACACCGGTTCGTGAACCGGTGTTAAAGGGGGGGCTCCTTTAATGCCGCAGGGGCCACGCTGGTACGGCCCCCCCTTTAACACCGGTTCGTAGAAGAACCGGTGTTAAAGCCCCTTTTCGGGATCAACAAAAGACCTCGTTTCCACTAGTGCATCCATTATTTATCCTATCATCATCCTGATTTTGTAGTCAAATATTTATCCTATTGTCACGACAATTCTATAGTTTAGTTTGCTATTTCAATAATAATTGATACATTGTTATTTCTAAGTTGACCATGTTACATAAAAATGGATATGCACACAAAATTGTATGTAAGCATTGGGGTGGCTTACGAAGGGTGGAGCTGTGTTTAACGGAGGATTTCAGGTGCGAGATTAGCACATGTACCTAGATTCAATTCCTCATGGTGGAGGTAAAGACCTACTCCTGCCTTTTGTATTAGTGATAGTAGATTGATTATAACACTACTAGAAAAAGGCTTAGTGCCGCAACTGCATTACTGGTAAAAAAATTGAAAGTACGTCGGTGTTAACATGTATCCCTGACGCGCAAAAGAAATACCGTCACCTATAGGTCACGAACTGATCCCCACAAGTCATACCGCTGACTAGCAGAACAAAAAAATCCGTCCTTGCTATGTGTTTCGTGGGCGGATATGTGGGCCAAAAAGATCCATGACATTCAAACTTTTACGGCTAAAACTAGTGGCATACACGTTTGTCACTAGTTATAGGTTAACGTCGATGACCTATAGAAATACTTCTAATGGTTCCGATGGTTATAGCAGCGTTTGCATTATCGGGATCGACGGCTGGGTAGATCTATCGGTGAAGAATACATATGGTGTGCGCATGTGAACGGTTGCAAAGTTGCAAGTGTAAATAGGATGGATGGTTGTCGTGTGCACATCGGGAACCGATCTGCACGCCAGAGCAGAAGAGGCATGCCATTTCAGCTGATTGGATCTTTCTAGCATTTGTCGCCGGGGTGAGGAAAGGTAAGTGCAGGCCCACACAATACAATCCATCCACCAATCGATTCGGAAAGAGAGCTCGATCTCCATCGATGGCCGATGATGGTGTGGCATACTAAAACGATATCTCCTACGACATCGTCAAAAAGATCAGCGACATATTCTTGTCAATGGACGACGTCGGCTACTACCACGTATTTCGATAGTCTATGGTAGTTGGCGCCAAGCCACACTAGAGTGCTTCATGCCTAGCAAGTGGATCAACCTTGAGCACTCCATGTTGGTTGATGGTCTTGTCGATGATGTTGTCGTCACCTTGTTGAATGTGACCACTGGACCTTTCTTGGAGAAGACAATCTGCAATGTTGTTCGTAGGTGCTTCTTGGAGATTTAAGTCCTAATTTCATTTATGCTTTAGAATGTTTATTGAGTTTTTGTTCTAGCCGTGTCACTTTCAATACAGTCTCTACTTGTTGGACATGTCAAGTTGTTCCATTTGTTCTAATTGGTTAAAAGGAGGACGTAGGGAGAAGCATCAGAGGCCATAATGAGCATCGGTACAGGCAAAGCCCTACCGTATAGCGTGCCCATATGGGCCCCCGTCGACCTCATCTCATCAAATACTTTCACCTGGCACAAAGGGATCTGAGATCCGACTTTCACAGACACCAGAAACACCGCAGAGGGATCTAGAGGAGGAACTCGCGTGAAGGCATCATCTTCGCTGCTATACGGATCATTGGAGGACAAGACATCATCCCATTCATCGTCAACCGCTGCACCCACGAGAGAGTCCCCGTGGTCCAGGACAGTGCGATCAAAGGCAACGCCAGTGGCATCTGCAGATGCGCCAAAACACAGGTCGAAATCACAATAAGGCAAACCGCCAAAATCTCGGAAAGAAGTAGTCTGGAAAGTTCGAGTGACCTACCAGACAACGCCTCAGCAGAAACCATCAGCTGCTCCGTCATCGCCTTCTCGCGGGCAGCAGCATCAGCTACAAGCTTCTCCTCACACTCCTCCATTTCCCGCTTGAAGCGCTCAAGAGCTTCCACAACATCCTTGGCCTTAGTTTCCACCTGGCTGCGACCCTTTTCGAGAGAGTACAGTCTGTGGAGTGACACATTGTTCTCCTCTGCAAAAATCAGGAAAGAAAATCAAGAGAGCGAACTCAAAATGCATGCATCCGAAGAACATAGATAGTAAAACACTTACCCTGGAGCTGCTGGAAGCTCGCCTCAAAGGATAGATGCTGCTTCCCAAGGCGCTGCAAGTCGCGAATGAAGGGATTCCTAAGAAAAAGCATAAGTCAGAAGAATAAGAGGCTTGGGGGCTAGTTAGTAAAAGAACAATGATACTTACGTGTCCACCCGAAGACTCCGAGGGTTCGTTTTGTACCTTCCGGGTGACAACTGCATGAGTCCTTGGCTTGGAGGAACTCAATGCGCCATCACCGGAGTTGTTCGCTGTCTTTGAGGAGGACACCACAACCTCTGGGCTCGCTAGTTTGGACTCCACGACCATCTCTTCTGTAGGCTATGGGGATGGTAGGGATTGGAGGAGTTCTATCATGTAATCAAATAAGATTGTTAGGGCATGGTGCCTAGTATCTCTATTAGTGCTATTTGACTTTGTTGCAACTTGTTGGGCTTAATGCTTGTCACTAGGGCCCGAGTGTCATGATCTTAGATCTGAACTTATTACTGATTCATGATAATATTATTGTTTGTGATCTTATCTGCAAGTTGTGTACACATATCATAGTACGGATCCAAAGGCCCCAAAGTGACGGAAATTGGGACAGCCGGAGGGGATGGGCTGTGATATAAGGATCACATGTGTTTCGCGGAGTGTTAATGCTTTGCTCCGGTGCTCTATTAAAAGGAGCACCTAAATTGCAGTAGTTCCCTTGAGGCCCCGCTGCAACGGGCTGGCAGGACAAAAGATGTTGTGCAAGTTCTCATTGCGAGCACGTATGACTATATATGGAGCACATGCTTATGATTTTTTAGTACTTGGATGTTTTATCTTATTTATCTGCAATTGCCCTAGATCTTGAAGTTACATGTTTAGACTTGTCCATGGAACGCCTGTCCATCCATCTCTATGCCTACCGCACTCATATCCTACTGTTTGCTACTACTGTTACTATTGCTCTTGTTTTACTGCTGCTGTTGCTTTGCTATTGCTACTACAAAACTATTGCTACTGATAAACTTCTGTGAGCAAGACTATTTTCAGGTGCAGCTGAATTGACAACTCAGTTGTTAAGGCTTATAAGTATTCTTTTGTCCCCCTTTGTGTCGAATTAATAAATTGGGTAATACTACCCTTGAAGACTATTGCGATCCCCTATACTTGTGTGTCATCACACAATTGTGGTGATTAGGGTGAGAACTATGAACTTTTACAAATTCTAGTTATTTAGAAAAAAATCCTATCTCTCAAAAAAGGAAAAATGGAAGAGATTTGGCTTCGTCTTCCTCCGTCTATGTCATCATGCTCACAGACGGCCTGCCTCTCTGTGCGTCGGGAGGAGGAGATGGCTCGCAGCGCGCCGGCGCTGAGCTCCACGAGCCCTCCTCGCCTGCCACCCTAAACCTCCAACAAGTGTGCGCAGAATAGGTCGTAAGAGGACCGCTGGCCATGGCACGTGGCGGCAAGGATGCTATCTAGGGGCAGTGGTGGGCATGGGCGGTGGCCAGCGGCAGTGGCGGGGATAGGCGCTTCCTAGGGTCGATAGCGGAGATGGGCATGCCGACGACAGGGATGGAGGTTGTGTTTGGGAGGGGTGGCGTTGGCGACCGGGATGGAGGTGGTTGGACTGGCGGCGTCAGTGGCCGGGGTGAATGTGGTGGTGGGAGGGGCGGTGCTGGCGGATGGGGCGGATATGATGGGATAGTCTGTACCAGCATGCAGGACAGAATGGTTATATCGGTGGGGAGGAGCGGCGCCGGCAGCCGAGCATGGGTGCAGCGGTTTGCCCCTAATTGTTAGCTGACAACGTAGGGTCCACAAAAAAAGGAAAATATAAGAAATAAAAAATAGACGAGAGAAAAGCAGAAAAGTAGGGTTACAAAAAATTACATAAACCCATTATTCTAAAATGTGTCCCGCTTCTGTCACTCGCAACAATAATTCTTGAGCTACGTCCCTCTGACAGTGGGTCCTATTGTCGCAAATGACGGCCAAATCTCTCGGTTAATGTACATTGCAAGCCAATACCCAATGTATGTGGATTTTTGCGAATGTGTTTAGAAGTGGTGGATTTTTAAATTTCTCATGCAATTGTCGTGGTTTTTTTAAAATAAACTCCTTTGTAGTATTGGCTAGAGATGTTGTAAACCTGAAATTTTCTTCAATTCAGTTTGGTGCAGCTAGCTCTCTCTAGTTTCCAGTATATCCTTTGGGACTTGCCCAGATTTCCCGTCATTGTCACTCGTTGGATATACTATTACATTAGTAGAAAAAAAGCCTCTAGTCCCGGTTGGAATCAGGCTCTAGTCCTAGTTACCCAACCGGAATTACGAAATCAAGAGTAAAGGCAGCGTCATCCTTGAGTCTCGGTTGGCCACAAACCGGGAGTAAAGGACCTCCACATGGTTGCGGTCGAGCGCTCCACGTTGTCGCTGTCGAGCACTATGACAGTTTTCTATTCAATTCTTTTTCATTTTGTGTTTTCCTTTTCGTTTTGTATTTTTCATTCAATTCTTTTTCACTTCAAAAAAGGGTCGCGTCGCTATTTTTGGGTCACCGGGGAAGCTCCGTCGACATGGCCGCGCGGCAGAACTCGCAAGCGAGCGACAGCGGGACGCTACGGGAGGCGAGGGGTAAATCAAAGAGGATCACGAGAACCGGAGGCTCACCAGGAGTGCGACGAGCTTGATAGCAAGTCCTGGGGAGGTCGGAGATAACGTCAACGACAGCGGCGAGCTTCAGAATGCCGAGAAAGATTCTGATGGACTGTGGTCGAATGGCGTCGATTCCTTCGACCCGGTGAACGACGGTGACGAGGCGGTGACGACGAGCTACTCGCCGGGTCTTGGCGCGGCGAGGAACAGCGGGGAGAGGCGATGATCGATGCTAGGGTTTTGGCCCGAGCGAGGAGAGGAAGACGACGATCGATTTGGCTATGTCCTAGAAAGAAAGGGGAGAGGAGAAGCCGTGTGTTATATAGCCGCGACCCCTTTAATCCCGAGTCGTGGTACCGTCCAGAACTACATATATTTTCGTACCAACTGCTAAAGATACACCAACTGGGACTAAACGGGTTCGCACCGACTGCGGTCTGCAACCGGGACTAAAGGTTCTGATTGACCCTTGACTAAAGCTGGCCATGCCCATGTGGCGTCTCTAGCCGTTAGAACCGGGACGGGTCCAAACACAACCAGGAATAAAGCTCCGGAACGAAATAGACCCATTTTCAGCCACCCCAAGTCCCTCTGGCCGTGATCATCCCTTCCGCTATGCGTCCTTTGCTTGCAAGCAGGTAGCTCCTTTGTTCGCTTGCAGGCAAAATAGCCACCGAAAAGGCGGTCTTGAAAAGGGGAAGAAGAGAGAAGAGGATCTAGATTAGCCAAGTATACTAGCTTGTGGGCGAAATTAAGGAGTGCGAAGGTAGGGAGGAACGGACGGAGATAGATGGATCCCAACAGGGACACTAGTTACATGGGTACTCATTTGGGGAGGGTGCTCAACGCCATGAACTCCACCACCATCACGAACCTAAACCACAGCTTCATCGGTGGAGGCAAGCCGCGTATCCAGAAGGTCCCTGCGTTCCTCCGAAGCATCGAGAACGCGGAGCGGCTCTACTCCCCGGACATCATCGCCATCGGCCCGTGCCACCGTGACAAGGAGCAGCTGAAGGGCATGGAGGACATCAAGAAGATGGCTGCCCTGGAGTTCTGCTGCAGCTCTCAGCACCAGGTCAAGGCCTTCTACCACAACGTCCGGGAGGTGGCCGGTCAGGCTCTGTCGTGCTACGCCGAGGACCTCAGCGCCATGAGCGACGACGAGTTCATGGAGATGATGTTCTACGACGGCTGCTTCCTCCTCCAGTTCATGACCATGGCGGCGCTGGACCGCGGCTCGCCGCTCCACTGGAAGATGCCGGGGCTGAGCGAGAACTGGGTGCGGCGCATCTCGCGCGACATCCTCCTGGTGGAGAACCAGATCCCGTGGGTGGTGCTGGAGGCCCTGATGCGGCTCAAGCACGTCCTCGTCGACCGCTACATCGCGGACGCCATCAGCAACTTCGACGTGCAGTGGGCGAAGCCGCGGGTGGACTTCGAGGGGGCCGACAAGTACCAGCCGTTCCACCTCCTCGACCTCGTCCGGCACCGGCAGCTGGGCCCCTTCCGCAGCGCCAAGGTCGACGAGGCCCCGAGGCCGATGCTCAACATCTGCTCGGCCATGGAGCTCGCCGAGGTCGGCATCCACCTCACCGCCAGCAAGACGGCGCGGTTCGCGGACATCGGCGTGGGGAAGGGGCCCGTCTTCGGGAAGCTGTGGCTGCCCCCCGTGTACCTCGGCGAGCTGACCATGTGCTGGCTGACAAACATGGCGGCGTTCGAGATGCTGCAGGGCGGGACGTCGGACTACGGCGTGAGCTCGTACGTGCAGATCCTGGCGGTGCTGATGAACCGGGCCGACGACGTGCGGGAGCTCCGCACGAAGCGCATACTCTACCCGGTGCTCAGTGACGAGGAGACGCTCAACTTCTTCAAGTCCATCGCCCCGTTCCTGCCGTATGGGCGACAGTACGACCGTGTCCTGCAGCAGCTCAGCGATTACCACCAGAACAGGAGGGTGAGGGTCACTCTGCACAAGATCATGTACAACAACCTCAAGTACATCATCACCGCCGGATCCGCCGTAGGCTTTCTCATCACCATCCTTAAAGCCATCCTCTCCCTCCAGAAATCAAAGCCCGGCGGAGCGCCGCCCAACGCCTAGATATCATGGTGGTATCACGGTGGTGGCCGGTGATCGTCCTTAACGTGTGCGTTAATATGCTACTATTGTCTCGATGTCGTTATTGTTTCTTGTTCTTCATAGATCAGTTCCTGCTTCACTTGTCGTCCTTGTTTTGTATTTCTATCTGCGTTAGATATATAAATTATAAAAAGGAACGAACTCAGCTTAGGAAAATAGAAATGTTCTGGTGTTAATTGATGGTCCTTTGTTGCCTCGCTCGTCACCTCCGTTTCAGCTGAATTTTAGAGTCCTACTCTTCTTCCAAAGCAGGATGACAGTGCAGATTTAGCAGCACCACCGTAATTTTCTCCCCAATGTCAGTTTCATGATCTTCACTAACGTGTACCGATTGAATAGCTCAGGTTCCTAATAATGTGGCAAGATTAACACAGTCTCCGTTCATGCCAAACAAAATATCTTAGAGGGGGTGGTAGTTCTGCATGAGACCATCTACAAGCTTCACTGGGATTTTTAAGTGAATTTTGAAAAGGCTTATGATAGGGTAGAATGATCTTTTTAGCAACAAGCTTTGCATGCATGTGACAAGTTCTGCGCCTAAGTGGTATGATTGGAATGCTCAATGTGTTCAAGGTTGGAGTGTGGTTATAGTTAATCATGGTTGTTGCTATGATGCGCTAGTCTTTTGGACTCTTAGCACGATGACTTTCCATCTATAATTACAACAAGTTCTACTACGACAATTTTTGCACTGCTTACTGGTAGAGGAGCAAGTAAAGCGGCATTGTTTTCGGCTTATGCTAGTGTATATACTCATCGCTAGGTGGTTCAACGACATATTTGTAATTTTTATTACTTTTAGAACTCTTTGTAATGATTATTAGTAGATTGGTAGAATTTCGCAAAAAAAAGATGATATAGGCCGTGTTGGGAATATGCCTAAGAGACAATAATAAATCTATTATTACTCCCTCGGATCTGTAAGAAAATTCAAGACTTTTTTGTAAAACAACATGTATGTAGACATATTTCAGTGTGCAGGTTCGCTATACCTAGGCATAAAAACCCGGCCCGACCGAAAAAGCCTGATGGGCCAGATTTTTTCGGCCTGTGGGCCGGGTCTAGGCTGTAGATTTGCGGCCCGATTGAAGCTTAAGCCGGGCTCGGGCTAAGAAAAAGGCGATTTTAAGGAAGGCCCGACCCGATGGCCTTGTGGACATCAACCGTTACTTCATCACTGGATGATTATAAAGATATCTTTCAGGTATCTGTGACGGTGCTTGTTGGGCTGCACGAATCAGACTCACTCCATATGACAGAGAGATATGTCTGGGCCCTCAAGGAAATATAATATCCTAAGTAGATTACAAGCATGTGACTAATGTGTTTAGTGACGGGATATCATTTTAGGAAATGAGTAAAAACAACTTATCAGCAACGAGATTGAATTAGGAATGGTGATACTAACGATCAGATCTCGAGAAAGTAATATATCGTGAGACAAAGGAAATTGGATACCGGATTAATTGATTCCTTGACATCGTGGTTCAACCAATAAAAGAACTTTGTGAAATATGTGGGTATCATTAGACATGTAATGATAGCACAACATTTGCTTCCTGTCCAAACAATGCCATATAGGGCACATAAATCTAAAAACATGTCTCCAGTGGTAGCCCTAAACAGCAAGTGCCCTAAATATTTTTTGGCAAGCCCAAAAAGTGACCCCTCTCGCTGCATATTTGCGGCAGCGGCACACTGCACAAACCATCTCGACCCCCGCGCGCCCCACCAACACTGGGCTAAAGTTTCACACGCGTAGCCCGCCACCACGATTTGGCCACTGCCAACCACCACCGCTGGAAATTAAAGCTCGCCGCCGTCAACTAGCCATGTGCAAGCTCATCTCTCCCCCTAGAACTCATGGCCGCCGCCGCCCTCTATCCGGTGTGAATCGGGCCCCAACGTCATTCGTTGGCATCGCTGCTGCGGAGGTCGATTCCACCTCGCCACCGGTCGATTTGGCCTCGAGGCTGGTCGTTTCAGTCTCTCAGAGGTATCCCTCGATGATCGCTGGTATGCAGAACTACCGCCGGAAGTGGTTTGGAGGCCAAAGGAACTAGATTTATCTTCATGGAATTTTTGTTGATTGTGATGTAAAACTCTATGTATTTGTTGTTGATTTGATGAACTATTCAGTGAACTTGTTCATTTGTGTTGTAATAAATTAATTACAATTTCTATTTCACTTTTAAATTTCATTTTGGTATCAAGTTTTGATTGAATATGTTGCAAATATTCAACAACGAAGGCAGCCATGTGGCAGCAGCGCCCTATTATACGGTAGTCATTGCGGCAGGCGCCATAATTTAGGGCTACCAAAAAACCAACACCTGATTTTTTGCCCTATAACCTTTTAGGGGGTTGTTTTGGACGTTTAGGGCACTACTAGTTCAGGGCTGCCATTAGAGATGCTCTTATGGACATCTATGGTCTCGCTACTGGTTATTGATCGAAGGGGTGTCTCGATCATGACCACACATTATCGAACTCGTAGGGTTACACACTTTACACTTTGATATCACTAGGGTTCGATAACATAATAGATGGTGTAATCGAATATTGATTCAGAGTCTCGTATGAGATCGTAGATATCATGAGAAGCTTCAGAGTGGCCCGAAGATGAGAGAAAAAGTATATGAATGATGGTTTTGGGTTTCGGGAAAAGTTTGGGATATTATCGAAAATGTTTGAGAGTATTCTAAAAGGTTTCAGATAGTCTCCGGGAAAAGTTTGGCCAAGTGAGGCCACCCTAGCCTATATGGGCCTTGTCGCCATAGCCCCTGAAGGACCATGCGCCCCACTCTCCCAAACCACTAGTCACCAAGGGAGCCGTGACTTGGGGGAGGGGTTCCCTCCTAATAGGGAGCCCCTGCCCCCTCTTCTTGGGCAAGGGCCTAGTAGAAGATATGAAATCTATATAGTACTACCTCTTTTGTTATCCCAACACACACACACACACACACAACACCCCCCCACCCCCCAACACCCCACCCCACGCCCCGCCAAAAAATAACCTTCAGAAAGAAAGAGACACGTTGCCACATTTTACTTAATCATAAAAGTAAGAGAAGCAGGTCGCCCTCCGATTTCTATCACCACATACCACCAGTTATCGGACAAAGTTGCACCCAAAGCTACCAACCAGGTTGCATCCTATCGCGCAAACGCAGTCACATTCTTGAGTATATTATTCTACAACTGAAATCGATTAGGCTTTTTTCGGTTTCTTACGTATTGAACGGGATTGGAAGGGATTAAATCCCGGCTAAGTCAAAATCCCACCTAATCCTCTCCAATCCACCTCAATCCATTTGGGGACGGGATGAACCGAACAAGGCCTTATGGGGTCATAGGAAAATCAAACATGTTCACCATACATCAAAGCCCAATGCAAAACGAACAAGACTTGAGAAATACATTAATTGCAGCATGATGAGGACAAGTGAGAATAAAAGAGAAGAAAACACGGGTGTAATATAACAAGGTATCGGATAACCTGTACATTGGACAGCCCGTATGAGGAGATGAACGATGTTACTGCGAGCTGCTGCTTGGCACGGCGCCGACTTTGCTCCAGCGCTCGTAGCATCGGACCATGTCGCGGACGAGGCCGTCGAAGTGGCACTCGTACTTGGAGCCATGGCTGAAGTCGGCGAGGATGAGGAACGGGCAGATGAGGCTCTTCTCGACGTCGTCGACGTTGTTCTCCTGGACGACGCCCTTCTTGAAGAGCAGCGCGGCGTCTTCCTTCTTCATGACGAGCTCGGCCATGAACCGGACGTAGCTGCAGAAGAGCCGCTTCTCCGGCGGCCACCAGCCGGACATCTCCAGCACCACCAGGTTGGTAAGCAACCGGATGTGGTACCGCCGCCACGCGAAGGTGGGGATCTCCAGTGTCCCGTTCTTGAACCTCACCTCCGCGAACCGGGGCGTCTCCGCCCGTTTCAGCTTCACGCCGACTCGGACGAGCTCGCGCAATGGCGGGATCACCTTCCACTGTCTCCACCCCACCGGTAGGCTCGAGGAGCGCGAGAAGGTCCTCCTGTAGAGCGCGCGAAGATCCATGCTCTTCTGCTTCAGCTTGCCCAGGGCCGTGTCGACCGACAGCGACCGTGTCACGGCCGGTTTGGGCCGCAGAGCGGACACTTTGGGCTCGTCCTTGGAGAAGGTCAGGTACAGGTACACCAAATGCAGGATGTGGTAGACGGGGCCTTCGTAACCGGCCAGAACATGGTCACCAGCGCCGCCGACGAGGTAGTCGAGTATGATCTGCTTGAGCTTCATGGGTTTCTTCTCCAACTCCCGGAGCTCGGGGATCTCGGTCATCTTGAAAAGCTCCTCGAGCACGAAGAAGGGGATCTGGTTCGGGACGGCCACGAGATCGAACCGGAGCGCGTACGGCTCCCACCTGACCTTGAGCGGGGTGAAGTCCTCCTTCAGGGCCTGCGGCACCATCGCCGCAGCCAGCGGGGTCGTGAGGTCGGGCTTGCCGCTCTCGGCCGCCGTGCCGGCCTGCGGCGAGGCCGAGCCTCTGTCGATCTTCCCCAGCCAGTGGTTGATCAGGACCTCGATGACGAAGAGGCCGTCGACCACCATCATCTCCACCAGCTTCTCTCCGGGGATCCGGCATTCGGACGGGTCGTAGCGCTGCCGGATGCTGCCTTCCAGCGTCTCCACGCGGGCGAGGTACTCGGTCAGCTTCTTCTCGGCGTCTTCCTTGGGGTGCGCTCGGCGGATGAGGTTGTGCACGTACTTCCACTTGGTCTCCTCCATGCCCTGCTGCGCTTGGTCCATCATCGGGAACAGCGGGCCCAGGAACACCACCATGGGGGTGCACGCTCCGGGCGGCAGCGACGCGCCGTCCAGGCGCCAGATGCAGCCGTCCTGGACCGGGAGCTCCGCGACCTTGAGGATTTTAGGCAGCAGGCCCCATTTCGACGTCCCGGCACCAGCAGGTCGGGCCACCGGTGGCATGCCGGCGCTGGCTGTTGCCACTGGCAGGGACCAGTTCACCGGGGCCTTCAGGCCTGCGGCGATTGATGATGCTGCTGCCTCGCCCAAGGATGGCATTCTTTCTTGCGCCGCTGTAGCTCCATGAGGGAAGGTGTTGGACTGGGCCGGCAGGCTCCAGTTCACCGGCGGCGGGTTAGCAACCGAGGACGGCACGGTTTCTTGCGGCGGGGTTGCTCCTGGCTGGTTCTTGGCCGGCAGGCTCCAGTTGACCGGTGCGCTAACGCTTGACGTGACCGAGGATGCAGCCACGGCTAACGGCATCACGGACAGGGGCGGAGGAGTAGCGGCAGCACCATGGAGGAGGCCGCCGGTGGCCGGCAAGGCCCAGTTCGGTGAAGGCGGAGGAGCTGCGGCCGGTAGGGCAACCATCTGATGTGCCTCCACCGGTGGGCCTGGGAGGAGTGTCGCTGCTGCTGCTGCTGCAGGGACCGGCATGGCTTGGTTTGGTAGCAGCGGTTGCACAGTGGCTGTAGCCATGGCTGCAGTTCTTGCTGCTCACAGCTGGTGATAGCCTCTGCAGCAGATGGTGGAGACGCTTTGGCCTTGGGGTGTTTATACATAGCCCCAGCTCTAGATGGAACTCTACCGTTGACGAGTGAGGACTCAACCCACCTGATCAATAACAGGTTCGCTAATACTCCCTCCGATTAGAAATATAAGATGTTTTAGGTTTGTGAAGGAGATGTATCTAGACATGTTTTAGTGCGTGGGTTCAAATGAATCTAAACACTAAAATGTGTCTAGATACATCTCCTTCACAAACCTAAAACATCTTATATTTCTAAACGGAGGGAGTAATTAATTAACACAGAGGTATGTAACAGGCTCACATGTTTAATCTTGATGCAACTCAGATGTTCCTGGACCTCGCAGAGCTTCAAGACCCAGACACACAACACACCGAAGCATATCAATATACAGATGAACGGGGCAACTCAATTCTCAAGGGTCACATTCCATTCTATAGGACTTGCAAGTTGCAAGATACGAGAGAAACACGGTGATGTTCACGATAATTCGACAGATATGCCTATCAATTTTAAGGGTTCCAGAAAAACCGAAAACTATATGAGAGAGCTTCCTGTGACTAGAAGAATAGCACTCCAGGGTGCAGACGGGACATTGTAGCGAGACTTCCGATACGGCACAGTAATGGAAAAACACATTCAGATAAGCAGCCGGAACTTCAGATCTCTTCCTGGACCTTCTGAACGCCTACCAGCCTGGCATAGTCCACCCATCTGTTCATAAAGTTCACCAGTTAATTGATACTGTCGTAACAGGGCCGACATTTCTAGTTACGTGGGTGTTGCTTGTACTTACAGTAAAGAACCCAAGAATGTGTTTCCCGTCCGAACGGCGAAGCATAGGGCACTCAACAGCAACTTGTGGTTATGTAGTACCGGCTCCAGCATCCTCTGCTCGATCACACCAGACACAATCTGGTACCTGATCGGGTATACACATTTTGGTTGTTGTTATGAAAGGAATAAACCTATTAACGGTGAAACTGAATTGAGCATTTATGCTGCATCTGTTGAAATTTTCAGAGACTGCGATGTTCACCTGAGGTTGCTAGAAATTGACATGTATACACCATAGGCAACACTAGTTGATAAAACGGGTAGATGCTCAACCTCATCATCAAGTTCCTTGTCAACAGCCTTCCTTGCTCTGAGCAGTGCACTGGTGACACCAGTACCAATCTGGGAAAGATGACAAGTTCACAGAAATTATAAGGTTTACCAAATTATCTAAGAATTCTAGAGAATGCAGAGCACGATTACTAGACTGCTCGTTGCCAGAACAGACATTAAATTCGTTTCTTCGGCTTTCTCTCTAGAATATAATACATTTTTTACCCTAGCAAGCGAATTACCAGAGAAATTCAGAAAAGGTTTGAAATCTTGATAGTTGATTTATCAGTAACTTTCTGGAGTTTCCATACTCCAAAATAAGAACATCCAACTTACAGTTTTCTGGAGATCTGATGAGCCTTTGCATAAAGTATGTCCATAAATATTTAGCTCGTGAGAAGTTGTTAGAAATTATCTAGATCTTCAAGCAAGTTAGATCTCAATATTGTATTGGACGAATAACACATTACTTCATTTCGATTGCTAGAAGGTTAACAGCTTGAATAGTTTAGCCTAAAGGAAACTAATATGGCAGGTACCTTTTCTCCATATATAATGATAAAATTATAATCCATTAATTTATTGTAGACATTCTTTATTTTGTTAAATTCTTTTATTAAAACTTCGTAATAGGATATCCTCCTAGGGAGGTTGCTAGTTGTTGGTCATCAGTTCATCAGAATAAAGGGTTGGTAGGACGGCAAACTTACCAGAGAAGCACTAGTTCCGACTATGAAAAGTTTCGTACCATTTCTCTGCAAAGGGACCACAACTGTTAGTTGATGAATAACCCAAAATTTGAGCTCACCGTGAGAGTATCAAAGGGGCCATAAAGTACTTTACCACAATAGCTCCCAGCCTCTGCAGAAGTGAGAATGATCTTCCAGCCAAAGCAATCTGCAAAAGAGTTTACATGAAGTGTTTTAGCACAAAGGGGAAGAAGTTAAAAGGGTGTATTCAGGTTAATGAAAAGGTGAAGTTGTTTTCTTCAGGGAATAAAATGGCGAAGTTCAGTTTACCTGGAAAGCGTTATCTGGGCAGTTGTGGAAAAAACTAGCAATAATTCCAGCATTTTTCAGAAGTGGTGGTTGTAGAGATACAGTTGGTGCAGGAAGATAGACGAGCATGACATCTGCAACAATTGCCATAATCTACAAGATGTAACTGAATTAGATTGTAATGCAAATGATTTGGAAGTACTAAAACTTACACTGAAAACATTTAACATCAGCTAGTGAATTACTTACGCGATGAAAAAAAGAAAGAAAAAGCAAACGACCCTTTTTTGTGCTTTTTAACAGATTGGTTCCACAATACATTTGGGGTAGTTCGAAAATTTTCTTCCATGCTTGACTATTCATTTGCATTCAGAAAGATAACAAGACTCACTCCCATCAGACAAAAAAAGAGTTCTCTCTTCCGAAACCTACAATTATGGTAAGGCCTCTGTCCATATCCAGTGGTAAGTAGAAGCAAGTATGTTACTTGCATAGAGCTATTATTACAAATAAAAAACTCTGCTGAAGCTAGCAAATCAAGTAGATAAAGCTGCCACATTCTAGATATTCCAATAAAAAAATACCACATTGTAAGATTCAAGCTCGCATGATTTCAGTTTAAATTTTGTGTAGTTGCTGCTAAGATCGTAGTGGAGGACTTTTTCTAACTTATATATGGTAATGCATGTAGTTGTGAATTATATAACATAGCAAAAGGAGTGATCATCTCCTGTTCTGACAGGATGGAATCTGAATACTTGCATACGCTGATCTGATGATCATAATTTTCTACTGTTAAAACGGCTATTGTACTCTTACTGAAAATCATAATCGTTTAACAGATTAAAAACCATATTTCCAATGAAGTTAAGATTGGGCAATGAATGATCACGTAAAGACACTTTGATAGGCATACTGTGTTCACCAGCCGGTTGATTACTCTGTTTGATCTCACGCATCAAGGTTATTTATGCATCTACAAACTGTCTGAATTCAGCAGCAGCTATAGAAATAATAGCAGAAGCATATACATACCACATCAGAGATGACGACGTCAATCTCGTTGATGAAGTTCTCCCCTCTCTTCTGAAACTCCGCCGCGGTCTGAACAAGCAAGGGGCAAGCGTCAGATCAAGCAACATTGCACGTGACGATCGAAACAAAGGCGTGATATTCATTTTCTGAAGATCGGAACGAAAATATCGGAAACATCCGACGGACAGACCTTTGCCATGACGCCGACGCCGCACTCCATGCCGAGCTTTGCGAGGAAGAGGTCGTCGGCGAGGAGGCGCTCCCTGAAGCCGCGGAACTGCATGAGCCAGCGGAGCAGCGGCGAGGAGTCCATGTCGGCGAAGCGGCGCACGATCTCGCCCGTGACGCGGCCGCCCTCGATTGCGGAGGCGAGGTCGGATGGAAGGGTCTCGAGCTTCCTCCCGACCTGCGCGAGGACGAAGAGGGCCTCCCCGCGGTTGGCGTCCGAGGCGCCGCCGTCGTCGTCCTCTGCTTCGCCATCTCCACCACCGCCGCCGCCACCGTTGTTGCTATTGTTGTTGTTACCGTCGTTGGAGGAGGGGAGGGCTAGGGGGAGGGGAGGGAGTTGGGGGCGGGGAATGCGGAGATGGAGGCGGAGCGGGAGGGAGCGGAGGAAGGAGAGTTGGGAGGGCGGCTGGTGGTGGAGGCGGGGGTGGAGGTGGAGCTGGCCGAGCTGCTGCGATGGGGCGGAGAGGGCGGAGGAGGAGGGCGACATTGGGGCGTGGAAGGCCATGGCGGCGATGGAAAGGGAAGGGGGGCGCCGCGAGGGAGGCGGCGGGGTGGGGCGAGGGGTATAATGAGGGAGGCGCGCGGGGTGTGGTGGGGTTTTGGCGGCGCGGGGCGGGGCGGGGCGGGGCGGAGGCAACGAGGGAGGCCCCCGTGTTGGGGCGGTCGTCACACCTGTCAACGAGGTTTTGGTTGGCTACCTTGGACTTGGAATCTACGAGATTCCACCGACGAGCTCGCACGGCCTGGGGGCGGCGGGCCCCTCCTTTTCCCCGTTGGTTACGGAGCGGGCTGTCGCGGCCTGGGTGGCGTCACGGCTCATGCGGGCCGGTGTGGCAGGGCCCGACGTTTTCTCTATCGTGTCATTTGCCACCGCCCTTTTTTCTCCTACTAGTAGAAAGGGACACACCAATATTCTTCTTTTTTAGGTTTTGGGACACACTATACTCGTCAAAGTTTAACCGAGTTTTTTTTGAAACAAGGCAAAAGCTTTGTCTTTTATTGATATAGTAGAAGAGAGCTGGCTCGTTTATGAGGAAAACTGGCCGCAAAAACCGTTACAACACAACACCACATGCCAGTCCCGAGACTGCGCTCCACACGGGGTCGACGACCAACCAGGTCGACACCACACCTCAACACAACAGGCGAAGACGAAATACCGGAGCCATCGCTCCAACCAGGGGCGAAGCCAAGGGGGGCTAGACCCCCCCCTAACCATCAGCCCCCCTATAATTATGTATTACTAATTACCTCACCTAATAACTTAATTATTTTGAGAGGCCCAAGTCTAGTGTGTGCATCTAGCTAGGTATTCAATGGAATCTCAAAAAAAAGCCCATCAAGCTACTATGGAGAGTTGAAAAAAAATGAAAAATCTTATGTTTCTCTGTGTTAGTTTGCCGGACAGAGTGTCGTTGATTGATCTATTAGCCTACGGCTCCTTCCTCCTTTCACGGTTGAACTACATCTCTATCGACGCTCATTGATGTCTTCTAGACGCCATGACTCATGAGACGGCGAAGGTCGCGGCCGATGTGGTGCCGACACACTGCCTCGGTGCCGACGCTCTTAATCCTATATTAGTTCTTGCCGTGGTTTCACGACATAAATCCATGGAGTAGCACACTCAGACCTTAAGGTAGGTATACATAGACTAGTACTAGTAGCCTTTTGTCGTCTCTCATATGGATTACAAGTTTATGACTTGTGTAACACCCTCAGAATCGGCCCTATGCAAGTTTTAGCAAAACTCGCCAAACCCGCATAGAAACGATTCGAAGGTGCCCACCAGGCACTTTCGTGCGGGTGGAAAAACAAAGTAATAACATTACACAACAGTCCTCGATGGTACCCACAGAACAGATATATATACAACAGCGACTCAAGAGTCAAGAATACAAATATAATGTACAAAGATCCAAATCACCTTGAAAACGATAAAGCGTCCAGCTACGGACAAGATGCAAATGGGGCTAAGAGCCCTGAAGAATAACCAATGGTGTCCATAACCCTGCCCAGGCCAAGCCGGAAGAGTAACCCCGCTAACGGCGTCGATCTCAAAACCTGCTTAAACAAAAGGGGTGCCGACAAAGGGCAAAGGAAAAGAAGGGCGTCGATCTGAGGCCAATTACAGCGAGGCTAGAATTCGGTCCTCGCCTACATAGGTATGGTGGTGGCGGCGGCGGCATGCACTAAACGACCTATAGAGACTCGATCCAATGGCGGATATCGAGAGGATAAGAAAGACCTAACCGGATCCAACTGAAGCTATCACCAAACAAACCCATCTGGCGTTTCCCCTCGAGACCAAACGAGAAGTCAACCGAGGAACTCACACGGTTGGCGGTTTACTTATTCGGTTATAGTTGCGGCACTTTACTAGTCGGTTTAGATATTCATCCCGATAAAGATAAGATAGCGATGGGCACTTTTAGTTAGTCATTCCGTTATAGTGGCATCACTTACTAGTCGAGATACAATTATCGTGAGATAACCCCAAAACCCAGCAATTGTTGGTACTTTTATTTAGCCATTCCGTTGTAGTGAAGCGATTACTAGTCAAATCGAATACAAGTCATTTTAAACAAGTAAACTTTAGTTATAGTTGTCTATGATCGAACCTTTGTGCTCCAAGTCGTCCATAACGCGGACACGGCTTCTCGAAAAGATTAAACCTGCGGTGCACCAAAGTATCCACAGCACTTGACCCTTTTGCGGATCGGTTAACATACACCCATCGGTATGTCGGGGCCTAGGTCACGACGTTCCCGGACTAAAGCAAGAACTGGGGCCACCCCACTAAGTACACCAACGAAGTCGGCGGTCTCGAGACGGACTCGGGGTTTGCGTCAATGGCTGTGAAGCAAGCGGGTCCCCAATCGGGACCGCCGACACCGCGAAAACACTCGCTTCAAAAGCAGACAAAGGTGCTATCACTGCTGTAAATAAATAAAGCGATAAAGCATGGCATAAGTACAGGATAGTAATAAAGCCCCAAACTACTTGTGGCCCCAGACAATACTTTGAAATCAGTAATTATCAATGGGGGCCCATATCTCCCCACACGTGGTTAGCGCTCGATCTCGGAGCAGTGTCAAGAACTCGGGTCCTACGGGACACAAGTGGGTCGAAAACCAAATCTTACCTATCACCCGGTGCCTCTGCTTAATTCAATTTTAGTTGTTAAAGCGAAGTAAAGTGAACAATAAGTAAACCATGATCATCTCCAACGTCAACATGCGGCAATTCTCCAACAAGGGTGGTACTAGCCGACAAGCAAAACAGTTGAGCAAGCGACTACGACACGGGTCCAGCTATCTACCAAACAACGGTAATAGGATGTGTCCAAGGCTATGGCTGCAAGGGATATCACGGAGCAGGAACTAGAGCATCGCAACCAGTATAGCAAAGATCAACGGGAGGAAGTAAATACTATAAAAGTAAGATAGGTAGAAAGGGAGATGCTACTTTGAAAACATTGTCGAAAGGTCCATCCGAAGATCGGGGCGAAGCTCACATCAACTCAACGGCCTTATCCGCGAAGAAGCAAAACACTAGAAGAAACACCGGATGCAATATTTAATACACGGCAGAAGATCGGCATGATGCATGCATGATGTATGACATGGCAAAGATGCGGTGCAATTAGGTCATATTAAGTGGAACCGGGGTCCCGACAATTAATTAGTAGGTTCAAGTTATTTAGAACCCCCCGCAAATTAAGTGTTGTTTAGCAAGGCGACAGACGGAAACGGTTCGCTACACAAGTTTTAAATGAGGCCAATATAAGGCTAGATTTGCCCGCATATGGGCCCCATATTTAATTATTAGGTGAATCGGCATAAGGCCCCCAAACCACATGAATGTATGCAAGATGACAATTAAATATGCAACAAGTTGTTATGATATTATAAAATAGGGTTCTCGGAAAGGGGTTCACACATTAGGGTTCTCGACGATCTTGGGGTTCCGGGGTTCGGGGTCGGTCTCAGGGTCCAGGGTTCGACGGATCTGGGTTCGGGGCTCGGCGGAAGCGTTCTCGGATACCGGGAAGGATTTGGTTCGGTGTCGTTCTTGTCGCTTTTCATGTCTTGGGTCGTGTAGAAGATCATGGCGTTCCGAAAGAAGTACTCGGCGTTCCGTGATGATCTTGTTGATTCCATGGCGGAGGCCTTGGCGTCCGAGGGAGAATCCCTGCGTCCTCGAGGGGGTTACTTGCAGTATCCGGGCAGAAGGTCTTGCGGTTTCTGTGCCTGCGGTTCCATGAAGGCGTGCTTGTCCTCCGTGATGGCGAACTCGGCGTCGAGAAGATCTAGGCGTTCCGTGTAGACGACCTCGGCGTTCGGGATCTTGACGAGCTTGGCGTCCTTGTAGACGACCTGGTCGATGGTTCTTCTAGCGGTTTTTCGGGTTTGCCGGTGTCGAACTTGGGCTTGGCGCCGATGGTCATCGACGTTCCTCATCGGACCGCAAAACATGTAGCAGGCAGATCTTGAGGCGGGGCCAACGCCGCTAGGGCCACGAATCGGCGAAGGCGGCGGCGGTGGCGCGGCTTGCGGGCTTGCAGCGCAATGAACACGCGGCGAGGTCGAGGCCGACGCAGTCTGGCCGAGGCAGCGGAGAAGCGCCGGAAGCAGCGAGGAAGCTCGCGGAGGACCCAGGCGGGCCAGGACCTGCCAGGCGCTCATACGACACAGCCGAGGCGCGATTGGCGAGCCGGAGACGCCAGCGTGGCCCCTTGAGCAACAGGCCGCGGCAATGACAGCGGCGCCGCGAGGTCGGGAGCGTTGGCGGCGGAGGCGGCTCAGCTGGCGGCACAGCCGCAGGCTTGAGCTGTGGCAAGGCTGCCAGTGCGGCAGCGTCTTGTGAGGCCGAGCAGGCGGCCAGGGCTCACGGCCTTGGCTCGGGCGGCGAGTTGGCTGGCGAGAAGCAGCAGGCGAGTCCGTCGGCGGGTGGGGCCGGCAATGCCGGAGGCGGGAGAAGCTGTCTGGCGGGCGAGCTTGAGGCGAGGCGGTGGCCGGAGGAGGAGGAAGGAGGTGCTTGGCCAGGCAGCAGGCGCCGGCCTCCGGCGCGGGCAGCTTAGCGGGGCAGGAGCGCGGAGGTGAGCCTGTGAGGCGGAGGGCAGGCCGACGTGAGCGGAGGCGAGGCTCGCGGGCGTGAGGCGGAGAGCGGAGGCGGCTGGTCGTGGAGCGGGAGCTCGAGGATCGAGGTTGACGACGGGGGCTCGCGTCGGCAGTGTGCGTGTGTGATGGGGAGGTTGGGAAGAGAAAGCGATGAGGTGGGGATATGGGTGGGGCCAGGCGTGTGGGGAGGGGTCGGTGTGGGGCAAGGGACGGCTGGGGCTGTGGGGGTCTGCAGGTGGGTCCTGCGTGCACCTGTGGCGGGAGTTGGGGTGGCGTGGGGCCATGCGGTGGGGAGGTGGTGAGGGGAGGTGGGGAGTGGCGGGGAGGCCGTGGCGTGTGTTGAGTTGGTGGGAGGGAGAGAGGAGAGAGAGGAGGGGGCTGGCCACGTGGCGGATTCTGAGTGGGTGAGGGAGAGGGAGGCAGTGAGGTGGCATGAGGTGATTGGGGGGAGTGAGGTGGAGGGTGAGAGAGGGTAGATTAGCTGGTAGGAAAAGTTTGCTGGGGTGGCCTAGGCTGGACCGATTTAGAAAACTGGGGCGGTCGTTCGGGTCGGTCGGCCCGTTCGACTGCTCCGGCCAAAAATAATTATAATTTTTATTATTACAAACAAGGCTTTTGCAAACCGATTTCGGGCAAAACAAAATATTCCGGGGACCCGGTTTCCGGTGTTTGAAAGAGATGGGGCGCTTGGAAAACAAATCGGGGTTTGCAAAATAGTTTTATGCAAACTATGAATGTTGATGACGATGCAATGCACAAATTCAACGCGATTTTCTAGTAGTGGTTTTGCGGGATGCCACAATTCGACACCACTAACAATGGATCTCGCCCTCGAGATCCGCCTCATGGTACCGAAAGGAAGGTCGGCGTTCTGCGTCTTCTCGCTTCGTGTAGATCCTCGCGACACCACTAACGAGGATTCCTTCTTCATCTTGAAAACGGCGACACCGCCAACAAAGGTTCGTTGCTCCTGATCGTCGAGAGAACACTCCGGGAACAAAAGGTCGAAGGTAGAGGTATCGCAACAAAGCCACCCCTAACTTCCGTGGACGGAGTAAAATTGCTGGATCCACTGATTCGACGTACAAGAGCAAATGATAAGAGCAGTGGTAGGGTAGCTACTCCATCCCACACTCAAACCATTACTCTGCACACGAATAGGCGGATTAAGCAACCAACTCTCGGAATTAGACTGAAGATCTCGACAAGCGAGGTTCGGAAACAAGGGAGTATTGCCAGCAGAAATCGTATGAAAGACACACTGATTAGGTTTCGCGGTGGTTCCATTGGCATGAACAACACGTGCTCAAGGTCGACTCCAACTTCACCAAAGCTCGTCCTTCTCATATGTTTTTCAACGACACTGACATCCAGCAAGGAACACATAAGGATAAGGAGCTCAAGAACAAAAGATCGGATGTAGGGCACAACAGACAAGTTGCAGATTGATGATCGTAGCACCTCCGTTACAAAAGGAAGAAGGCGAAACCCTGAAGGTACGACGGAAACCCAACCACGAGAAATCCTGGACTCGAAGAAAAAGAAGAGAGCGGATTCAAAACACGTAGAGGTAAGAGGAGAACAGCAGAGGGGTAAGGAATAAAATCAGACCTATTCAGAACTATTCAACCGATTTTGCAAAATAGTTTTGACACTTCTACTTCGGCCGTTAGCTAGGTTATCCTAATTTGGACTTGTGGGTATCAGAATCGCTGAGCTCGATACCACTCTGTAACACCCTCGAATCGGCCCTATGCAAGTTTTAGCAAACTCGCCAAACCCATAGAAACGATTCGAAGGTGCTCACCAGCACTTTAAATGCGGGTGGAAAAACAAAGTAATAACATTACACAACAGTCCTCGATGGTACCCACGTAACATATATATACAACAAATGACTCAAGAGTCAAGAATACAAATATAATGTACAAAGATCCAAATCACCTTGAAAGCGATAAAGCGTCCAGCTACGGACAAGATGCAAATGGGGCTAAGAGCCACGAAGAATAACCAATGGCGTCCATAACCACGCCTCAAGCCGGAAGAGTAACCCGCTAACGTCGATCTCAAAACCTGCTTAAACAAAAGGTGCCGACAAAGGGCAAAGGAAAAGAAGGAGCGTCGATCGAGGCCAAGACACGGCGAGGCTAGAATCGGCGGTCCTCGCCTACATAGGTATGGTGGATCGGCGGCGGATGCACTAAACGACCTATAGAGACTCGATCCGACTGGCGGATATCAGAGAGGGATAAGAAAGACCTAACCGGATCCAACCTGAAGCTATCACCAAACAAACCCATCCTGGCGTTTCCCCCCCTCGAGACCAAACGAGGAAGTCAACCGAGGAACTCACACAGTTGGCAGTTTTACTTATTCGGTTATAGTTGCGGCACTTTACTAGTCAGGTTTAGATATTCATCCTGATAAAGATAACCAGTGGGCACTTTTAGTTAGTCATTCCGTTATAGTGGCATCACTTACTAGTCAGATACAATTATCGTGAGATAACCCCAAAACCCAGCAGTTGTTGGTACTTTTATTTAGCCATTCCGTTGTAGTGAAGCTGATTACTAGTCAAATCGAATACAAGTCATTTTAAAACAGTAAACTTTAGTTATAGTTGTCTATGATCAGACACTGTGCTCCAAGTCGTCCATAACCGCGGACACGGCTTCTCGAAAAGATTAAACCCTGCAGGGGTGCACCAAAGTATCCACAGGCACTTCGACCCTTTTGCGGATCGGTTAACATACACCCATCGGTATGTCGGTAGGGGCCTAGGTCACGGCGTTCCCGCACAAAGCAAGCAGGGGGCCACCCACTAAGTACACCCATAGCGAAGTCGGCCGGTCTCCGAGACGGACTCAGGGTTTGCGACAATGGCTGTGAACGACAGCAGGTCCCCAATCGGGGACTGTCGACACCGCGAAAACATTCCGCTTCCAAAACAGTACAGTGTGCAGTATCTCGCACAATCGTAAATAAAGCAGTAAAGCATGGCATAAGTACAGGATAGTAATAAAGCCCCAAACTACTTGTGGCCCCCAGTACAGTACTTTGAAATCAGGTAATTATCGATGGGGGGCCCATATCTCCCCACACATGGTTAGCGCTCGATCTCGAGCAGTGTCAAGAACTCGGGTCTCTGGGACACAAGTGGTGATCGGGAAAACCAAATCTTACCTATCACCCACGGTGCCTCTGCTTAATTCAATTTTAGTTGTTAAGCAGAAAGTAAAGTGAACAATAAGTAAACCATGATCATCTCCAACGTCAACATGCGGCAATTCTCCAACAAGGGTGGTACTAGCCGACAAGCAAAAGCAGTTGAGCAAGCGACTACGACAGCGGGTCCAGCTATCTACCAAACAACGGTAATAGGATGTGTCCAAGGCTGTATATGGCTGCAAGGGATATCACGAGGCAGGAACTAGAGCATCGCAACACAGATAGCAAAGATCAACAGGAGGGAAGTAAATACTATAAAAGTAAGCTAGGTAGAAAGAGGGAGATGCTCGCCTGAAAACATTGTCGAAAGGTCCATCCGAAGATCGGTGACTCACATCAACTCAACGGCCTTATCATGAAGAAGCAAAACACTAGAAGAAACACGGATGCAATATTTAATACGGCGGAAGATCGGCATGATGCATGCATGATGTATGACATGGCAAATCTTGATGCAATTAGGTCATATTAAGTGGAACCGGGGTCCCGACAATTAATTAGTAGGTTCAAGTTATTTAGAACCCCCCGCAAATTAAGTGTTGTTTAGCAAGGCGACAGACGGAAACGGTTCGCTACACAAGTTTTAAATGAGGCCAATATAAGGATAGATTTGCCCGCATATGGGCCCCATATTTAATTATTAGGTGAATCGGCATAAGGCCCCCAAACCACATGAATGTATGCAAGATGACAATTAAATATGCAACAAGTTGTTATGATATTATAAAATAGGGTTCTCGGAAAGGGGTTCACACATTAGGGTTCTCGGCGATCTTGGGGTTCGGGGTTGGGTCGGTCTCGTGGTCGGGGTTTAGGGTTCACGGATCTGGGTTCGGGCTCGGCGAGCGTTCTCGGATCTGGGAAGGATTTGGTTCGGTGTCGTTCTTGTCGCTTTTCATGATCTTGAGTCGTGTAGAAGATCATGGCGTTCGAAAGAAGTACTCGGCGTTCGTGATGATCTTGTTGATTCCATGGCGGAGGCCTTGGCGTCAGGAGAATCCTGCGTCCTCGAGGGTTACTTGCGATGTCCGGGCGAAGGTCTTGCGGTTTCGTGCTGCGGTTCCATGAAGGCGTGCTTGTCCTCCGTGATGGCGAACTCGGCGTCCGAGAAGATCTAGGCGTTCGTGTAGGCGACCTCGGCGTTCGGGATCTTGACGAGCTTGGCGTCCTTGTAGGCGACACTGGTCGATGGTTCTTCTAGCGGTTTTCGGGTTTGCGGTGTCGAACTTGGGCTTGGCGCGATGGTCATCGGCGTTCCTCATCGGACCGCAAAACATGTAGCGAGATCTTGGCGGGGCCAACGCCGCTGGGGCCTGAATCGGCGGAAGGCGGCGGCGGTGGCGAGGCGGCTTGCGGGGCTTGCCAGCCTTGTAATGAACACGCGGGGGGTCGAGGCCGACGTCCTGGGCCGAGGCAGCGGTCGGCCGGAGGAGGCAGCGGCGAGGCTTCGCGGAGGACCAGAAGCGGGCGGAGACCTGCCAGCGGGCTCGCGCGACACAGCCGGGCCGAGCGCGGACTCAGCGGCCGGAGAGCGCCAGCGTGGCCTTGTGAGCAGGCAACCGGCGCTGGCAGCAGCAGCGCCTGTGAGGTCGAGGCCAGTTGGCGTAGCGAGGCGGGCCTCGGCGGCCTGGCGGCGGCCGCAGGCTTGAGCGGCAGCCTTGCAGCATGTGGGCAGCGTCTGTGGGCGGCAGGCGGCAGGCGGGCAGGAGCTCACCAGCGGCTCAGGGGCGGGCGGCGGGTTGGCTGGAAACGCGCAGCGAGTCCGGTCGGCGGTGGGGCCCGGCAGCCCGGAGAAGGCGCGGGCGAGAAGCTTGTCTGTGGCTTGGAGGCGAGGGAGGCGGTGGCCGGAGGAGGAGGAAGGAGGTGCAGCGGAGGCAGGCGGCTGGCAGCGGCGGCGGGCAGCGGCGCTTGCGGGGCGCGCGCGGGCGGGTGAGGCAGGCGGAGGCAGGCGAGCGGGCGGAGGCAGCAGGCTCGCCGGGCGTGGCGGAGAGCAGAGCGGCTGGTCGCTGAGCGGAGGCCTCGGGGATCGAGGTTGGACGGACGGGCCGGCTCGCGTCGGTGCGTGTGCGTGAGCGCGCGGTGGGGAGGGGTTGGGAAGAGAAACAGTGAGCGGTAGGTGGGGATATGGGTGGGGCCAGGCGTGTGGGGAGGGGTCGGTGTGGGGCAAGGGACGGCTGGGGCTGTGGGGGTCTGCAGGTGGGTCCTGCGTGGGGCAGGCACGCGGCAGGGAGTTGGGGGTGCACGCGTGGGGCCACGCGGTGGGGGAGGTGGTGGTGGGGAGGTGGGGAGTGGCGGGGAGGCATGGCGCGTGTGTTGAGTTGGTGGGAGAGAGAGAGGAGAGAGAGGGGGTGTGGCCACGTGGCGGTTTCTGAGTGGGTGAGGGAGAGGGAGGCAGTGAGGTGGCATGATGTGATTGGGGGGAGTGAGGTGGAGGGTGAGAGAGGGTAGATTAGCTGGTAGGAAAAGTTTGCTGGGGTGGCCTAGGCTGGACCGATTTAGAAAAGCTGATCGTTGAATTGTCGGCCCGTTCGACTGCTCCGGCCAAAATTAATTATAATTTTTATTATTACAAACAAGGCTTTTGCAAACCGATTTCGGGCAAAACAAAATATTCCGGGGACCCGGTTTCCGGTGTTTGAAAGAGATGGGGCGCTTGGAAAACAAATCGGGGTTTGCAAAATAGTTTTATGCAAACTATGAATGTTGATGACGATGCAATGCACAAATTCAACGCGATTTTCTAGTAGTGGTTTTGCGGGATGCCACAACTTGTTAGTTTGGTTAATTGTTTACTTGCATATATGATAATGCATTTGTTTACTAGTTGGATGTGTTTCTCTAATCTTCTATGCACATATTATCTTTGGGAGAAAAACTAACTCAATGAAGATTTTTTACAAGCCACTTTCATCCTAAATTTAATTTGTAGAAATTTGTTTTTGTGTGGTGGCAAAGCCAAACCTTTATATTGATAGGATTTTTTTTGAATTATATTGATAGGCTTTGATGTGGGTATATTGAATTGATATATGTGATGTATTATCCCCGTAAAAAAATATTCGCCCCCCTCATGTTCAAATCCTGGCTCCGCCCCTGGCTCCAACTACCACGCCGGCCCCAGGGCCATGCCCCTCTTGGACGAAGACGAAACTGCCTCCGCCAAACCACCAAAACAATCCACAAGTCTCTTTGTCCGGTGGACGACCAAAGCGAGTCCTCAAGAGACAAAGCGACACAAAAGCGTCGCCCACGCCCGATCCCGCGAGGAATCTAGGGTTTTCCCTGAAGAGCCCGGGCGGAGGAGCAAGAAACACCCGCTTCAACGACGACTTCAAGAAGGATGCGAGGCCCACAGGCGTCACCGTCGCCGGTCCCGGCCAGCCGCCAGGACAAGGCTTTCGCTCAGCGAAGAGTCCAAAACCTCACACGCACCCAACAGGACTGGCACACCCACCACACCTCCCCTCCTCCACCAAGCTCTCGACGATCAACAAGCATCCCTTCCTCCGCCACGCCTAGGCTCCATGTCGCCGCGACAAAAGCCACCGTCCGGATCATCACCGCTGCCCACGAGACAGTTGCCGAAAAACAACCAGAGCGAACCCGAGCAGCCGCCACCGTGAAAATAAACAGAAGATCACCGCCACCAAAACACCTCCTTGGCTGCCCAGAACGAGCCCCGTAAGAGCCCGCATCGCCAACAACGAGCCCACCGACCATGCGTCGCCCGCCAAGTGCCACCGCCCCTTCCTGCAACCACGACGCACCACAGCAACACCGAGAATACCACCAACAGACTCATCGCGGACATCCCGCAACAACCACGCTGCCATCCTGGTTGTCAGTACCCCGAAGACAACTCACGACACACCTTTAGTTATCCAACGGCTCAGAGTGAAGCGGACGAGGAGAATCACATCTACGGCTGTTATGCTTTCTGGACTCAATTATTATTTTTATTAAATTGGTTGTATTATAGCCTGTAACAGAACATGTCTTACAGCCGACTCTGGCTTGAATTAAAAGTAAGAAGTAACTACCTAAAACTTAGTTTCCTTAGTTGTAGCTTCGATCTCGTCAACCACCTCACCGGCGATCACTAGATCCGAACCAACTACCCCCGAAATTCATTCCAAAATCCCACGAACTATCTAGCCTAATTCATCGGGGCACTACAGTGGTATCAGAGCTCTACGATCCTCGGCTGAAAAAAAATTCCAGCGCAGCGCGAATCAGGACAAACTCGTCCTTGGATTCGCGGAGGCGATTCGAATCGGGTAGAGCGGGTGGTTGGGCTCTCTCGTAAAATCCCACCCTCCTCACCCTGTTCGTGGCGGCGGGGTGATAGTCGACGGCGGCGTAGGCGGCGGCGACGTCAAGCAAATCGGCGGTGGCGGCTTGGCGACCTTGCTCGGGCACGTCGAGGCTCGTTCGGTTCTGGGAACATCTCCTCCAGTGGTAAAATTCCGGTAACGACCTTGATTCGTGTGCCATTCGGAGGCGGGATCGCGCGGCGGCGGTAGACAACGACAACCGATGGGGCCACCGGCAAACAACACGGCTCACGCGGCGGCGGCAGGAACCTTCGACGCCCAGGTTGCGGTTGAGCGTTTGGAGGCAGAGATGATGGAGATTCGTGGTGAACTAGCCGATTTGAGGGCCACATAGTTCTTTCAGGAAAAAGAAACATCGTGGGAGTGGAGGACAAGACAGACATGTCAGAAGATTGCGATAAGTTTCATGAAATTTCGCCCTTCGCGGTGAAGGATGACCCAAGCATCATGTTAATGAATGAAGATGCTCCATGGATACGATGGGATCAGAAAGGAACACACGCGAAGAAATGATATGTAATAATTGTAACATTTTATGAGTGAAGATGTTCCATGCATGTGTCCATTTTTATAGTGTTGTCTGCAAACAATCTTGAGTGTGTTAGTCCTGTTTTGTGGCTGGACCGGGACTAAAGGAGGGCCTTTAGTACCGATTCATACTACCATTAAGATCGATCTCCAAAGCGTGATGTCACATATTAGGAGTGCCTCTATGACCAGTTTCTCGGAGATCTTGGGAGGACTAGGCTCGTCGGCATCTCCACAAGCAAGTAGTGGTTGTGGCATCCATAAAACCACTACTAGAAAATCGCGTTGAATTTGTGCATTGCATCGTCATCATCATGCATTGTTTGCTAAAAATATGTTTGCAAAGCCGTGTTGTTTTCAAAACTCCCCTCTCATTTCAAACATCAAACGGGTCCGGAATATTTTGTTTGGCCGCTATCGGTTTGCTGCAGCCCGTTTAAATCGAATAAAATAGATATTTATTTTGGCGGAGCGATCGAGCAGGTCAACCGACCGACGACCGCCCGATTTTCATCGGTCCACCTACCCTGCCCTTCTAATCCTAAACCCGCAGTTTTCTACCCACCCCTCCCACATCACCCCAACCTATCCTAGCTCGACACCTCACCACCCCTCACCCCCCTGCAGTGGGCTGCCACGTGTGACATCTCTCTCTCTCTCACCTCACTCCTCTCACCACCCCCTGACACGCCCTGCCACCCAGACCCACACAACGCCTTGCACGCATGCCACCACAGCTCCTCCCACCGTCCCTGTCATGGGACCCACACGAGCCCCACCCTCGCCTCCTCCTCTCCTGTTTCTCTTCTTCCTTCACCACCGACCCCGCACCCTCCTCCTCGCGGCACGCTCCCTCCTGCGCCCCGCCTCCTGCCTCCACCCTCCCATGGCGCCCGCCATCCTCCGTCCGGCCTTGAGCCTGCCCCACCTCCGGCCGGTGCTCACTCCTCCCTTGGTTCCAGCGTCCTCGCCCGCGCCAGCTGCTGCGGACCGCCGGACGCCTGCGGCCCGTCGCCCAACCCGCCTCCACGAGCCTCCTCGCCGCCGCTCCTTGAGCTCCCGCCTCCATGTGAACCGCTGGCAAACCCGACCCGTGCTCAACCTCCTCACTTGCCGCCGAGTCGCCCGCCCTCGGCCTCCTCCGTGACCGCCCGCCCGGTCCCAGCGCAGAGCCTCCTCTTCCGCCACGGGCCCGCCTCGCCACCTCCAACAGCGCCGCCCTCGCCTCAATCGCCCCTCCCCCGGCCTCGTCACTGCGCCCCGCACCTCCAGCGCGCCCGGGTAGTCCTCCCGTCGCGCGAGGCCCAAGCTTCGCCAGGCCGCCCTGCTCCCCTCCTTTCCGCGGCTGGGCGCCTCCCCATCTCGCTTCTGACCATGCCCGCGGCGATCTTCGCCTGCAACCCGCCTCTGCCTCGCAGCCAAGCAAACTGCCATTGGCGTCGACCTTGGCCGGCAGCGTCGTCGCCTCCACTGTCTCGGCCTCCTCATCTCGTGGCCCCAAGTAGCGAGGCGCCGCCTAGTCGTGTACCCTCGCTTGTTCTGCCGCCCGATCTGAGAGGCTATTTGAAGCAGTCCGGTCGCAATTCACCGTCGGACGGCGCTTCCTCTTCCTATGACCGAAACGAGTTCTCCATGAACAACAAGACCGCCACAGCGCCATGTTCTTCCTCCCAAACCCGATGAGCCATGATCTTCGCCCGGACCTTGGGAACCCGGATATTGTACCCGGGAGGCTCTTCCTCACGGATCACCGAGCCCGTCCACGGAATCGAAAGGCGAGGGACACGAGACTCGGTCGACAAGCTCTTCTTCCCAGACCGGAGTTAGCCACCACAGATGCCAAGATCATGAAGCGCCAAGATCTTCAAGCACGAGACCCCAGCGACAAGTACTTCCTCACGGAACACCAAGGACCCCGAGAGCGATATGACCGTCGACATGACCGAAGACCTCGGGCAAAGTACTACCCTCGATGTCGAAACGTTCCGTCGAGACCGATCGTCGAACCCTGGACCACGAGACCAACCCGAACCCGGATCCCAAGATCGTCGAGCCCCTCTAATGTGTGAACCCCTTTGAGAACCCTATTTTTAATATAATAACAACTTGCATATTTAATTGTTCATCTCGCATACATTCATGTGGTTTGGGGCCTTATGCGATTCACCTAATAATTAATATGGGGCCCATATGCGGGCAAATCTAGCCTTATATTGGCCTCATTTAAACTTGTAGCGAACGGTTTCTTATCTTGCCTTGCTAAACAACATTTAAATTGCGGGGTAGCTAAACAACTTGAACAGATTTAATAATTGTGAGACCCGGTTCCACTTAATATGACCTAAATGCATCGCACCTTTGCCATGCCATCCATCATGCATGCATCATGCCGATCTTACGCGTTGTATTAAATAGTGCATCCGGTGTTCTTCTAGTGTTTTGCTTCTTGGCGGATAAGGCCGTTGAGTTGATGTGAGCTTCCCGATCTTGGATGAACCCTTCGACAATGTTTTCGGAGCATCTCCCCCTTTCTACCTATCTTACTTTTATAGTATTTATTCCCTCCTGTTGATCTATTGCTATCTGTGTTGCGATGCTCTAGATTCCGTACCCCTTGATATACCGTGCAGCCCTATATTGCCTTGGACACATCCTATTACCTGTTGTTTGGTAGATAGATGGACTTGCGCGTCGTAGTTGCTTGCTTAAGTGCTGAGGTGTGTCGTCATATGCCACAGTTGTTGATGTAATGCCGCATGTTGATGTTGGAGATGATTCTAGCTTACTTATCGTCACTTTAAATTCTGTTTAACAACTAAAATTGAATAAGCAGAGGCATCGGTGGGTGATAGATAATATTTGGTTTCGAGCATACTTGTGTCCCGTAGACCAGTACTTGATACTGTTCCTTGATTTTCTTGCTATCCACATCCGGGAGGTATATGGGACCCACTGAGCGAGCTTGATTCATTCTTATTTCTTGGGGCCACAAACTAGTTTGAGGTTTTATTTACGATCTGTACTTATGCCATGCTTTACCGCTTTTACGATTGTGCGAGTCTTGCCTTTGTCTTGTTAGGATCGGGACACGTTTACGGTGTCGACAAGCCCGTTTGGGGTTCCCGATCGCTCCTGGCCGTCCACGGAACAGAGGCCGCCTCGGAGCTTGCTTACTCCGTTGGATTCTATAAGGGTGGCCCCTGAAATATTTCTGAATCTGTGATTGTTCGGTCGTGAAAGCCTCGTTGGTTTTGATTTGGTTTTCGAGGTTGATCGGCGTGTGTTGCTATTGGTGCCCGGCCGGGTAAAACTTTACGAAAGCCGTGTCCGGATATGGGCGACTTGAGCCACAGTTTCTTGATCATAGACAAGCATAACTAAAGTTCTTGATATAAACTTGACTTATAATGACTAGTAATCGACTTCACTATAATGGAATGGCTAATTAATACCACAATTGCTTGTTTGGTTGTCTTGCGACAATTGTATCGACTAGTAAATATTGCAACTTCTAGCGGATTGGCTGAATAAAAGTACCAACAAGCTGCTGGGTTTTGGGTTTATCTCATGCTATCATGTCGATTAGTAATTGTTGCAACTATAACGGAATGATTAACTAAAAGGGCCCTTGCTTATTTTATCGGGGCGATTATCTAAACTGACTAGTAAAGTGCATAACTATAAGCGAATAAGTAAAGCGCCAAGCTGTGTGAGTTCCTCGGTTGCCTTCCTCGTTTGGTCTCGAGGGAAACACCGGGATGGGTTTGATTGGTGATAGTTTGAGATTGATCCGGTTAGGTCATTCTTATCCCTCTCGATATCACCGATTGTTTTGAGTCTCTATAGGTTGTTTAGTGCATGCTTGCTTTGCCGCTTGATCCACCATACCTATGTGGCGAGGACACGGTCTAGCCTCGAGTGTCTTGGCCTCGATCTTGGCAGCTCCTTCTTTGTTTTCTGCTTTGCCCTTTAGGCACCCTTTGTTAAGCAGGTTTTGAGATCGGCCGTTAGCAGGTTACCCTTCCGGCTTGGCACAGGCAGTTATGGGCCATTGGTTATTCTTGAGCTCTTAGCCCCATTTGCTTCTTGTCCGTAATCGGCTGGCCTATCGTTTTCAAGGTGATTTGGATCTTTGTATATTATATCATATTCTTGACTCTACGAGTGTTGTTGTATATATCTTCGTGGGTCCCATCGAGGGGCTGTTGTGTAATGTTATTGCCGTTTTCCACCCTTGCGAAAGTGCTGGTGAGCACCTTTGAATCGTTTCTATGCGGGTTTGGCGAATTCGTTCAAACTTGCATAGGTCGATCGAGGGTGTTCTGATGGTATCGAGCTCAGCGGTTGCGATACCCACAAGTCCGACTGTAGGATAACCTAGCTAACGGTAAGTAGAAGTGTCAAAACTATTTTTGAAAATCGGTTGGATAGTTCTGATTAGGTCTGATTTTATTCCTTACCCCTCTGCTATTCTCCTCTTATCTCGACGTGTTTTGAATCTGCTCTCTTATCTTTTCTTCGAGTCCAGGATTTCTCGGGGTTGGGTTTCCGTAGTACCTTCAGGGTTTCGTTTTCCCTTTTGTAACGGAGGTGCTTCGATCATCAATCTGCAACTTGTTTGTTGTATCCTTCATCCGATCTTTTATTCTTGAGCTCTTTCTCCAGATGTGTTCCTTGCCGGATAACAGTGTCGTTGAAAGACATATGAGAAGGACGAGCTTTGGTGAAGTTGGAGTCGACCTTGAGCACGTGTTGTTCATGCCAATGGAACCATCGCGAAACCTAATCAGTGTGTCTTTCATACGATTTCTGCTGGCATCATCCCTTTGTTCCGGATACCGCCTATGAAGATCTTCAGTCTAAATCTCGAGTGTTGAGTTGCCTGATTCACCTACCCATGTATAGAGTTGATAGTTGGATCCGGGATGGACTGATCACCCTACGACTCTTCTTGTTAAGCTGTGCATTGAGCGGTGGATCAATGTAACTCTTCCCTCTTCTAACGGAAGTTAGGGGTGGCTTTATTTGTGATACCTCTACCTTCGACCTTTTGTTTCCGGAGTGCCCTCTCGACGACCAGGGACAACGACCTTTTGTTGGTGGTGTCGCCGATTCCCAGATGAAGAAGGAACCCTCGTTAGTGGTGTCGCGAAGATCTACATGATGCGAGAAGATTCAGATCGCCGACCCTTCCTTCCGGTACCATGAGGCGGATCTCGAGGGCGAGATCCTTTGTTAGTGGTGTCGAATTGTGGCATCCCGCAAAACCACTACTAGAAAATCGCGTTGAATTTGTGCATTGCATCGTCATCATCATGCATTGTTTGCTAAAAATATGTTTGCAAAGCCCGTGTTGTTTTCAAAACTCCCCCTCTCATTTCAAACATCAAAACCGGGTCCCCGGAATATTTTGTTTTGGCCGCTATCGGTTTGCGACGGCCGTTTCGAATAAAATAGATATTTATTTTGGCGGAGCGATCGAGCAGGTCAACCGACCAACGACCCCAGATTTTCATCGGTCCACCTACCCTGCCCTTCTAATCCTAAACCCACGGTTTCTACCCACCTCAGCCACATCACCCCAACCTATCCTAGCTCGACACCTCACCACCCTCACCCCCCAACCGTGGGCTGCCCGCATGACATCTCTCTCTCTCACCTCACTCCTCTCACCACCCCACACGCCCACAACCACCCCAGACCCACTGCCGCCTTGCGCACGCATGCCACCTGGCTCCTCCCACCGTCCACATCTTGGGACCCACCGAGCCCCACCCTCGCCTCCTCCTCCTCCTGTTCTCTTCTTCCTTCACCACCCACTCCCTCCCCTCGCGGCACGCTCCCTCCTGCGCCCCGCCTCCTGCCTCCACCCTCCCACTTGGCGCTTCGCCATCCTCCGTCCCGGCCTTGAGCCTGCCCCCACCTCCGGCGGTGCTCACTCCTCCGCCCAGCAGTTCCGCGTCCTCGCAGCGCATTTCTGTGCCGGACCGCCGCCGGACCGCTGCGGCCGTCGCCCAACCCGCCTCCACGAGCCTCCTCGCGGCCGCCGCTCCTTGCAGCGCCGCCTCATGTGCAACCCGACCCGACCCGTGCTCAACCTCCTCCGCCGCGCCCGAGGTCGCCGCCCTCGGCCTCCTCGGTGACCGCTTGCCGCGCCCGCCGGAGGCCTCCTCTTCGCCCGGCCACGCCCGCCTCCGGCCACCCTCAACCCAGCGCGCCCTCCGCCTCAATCGCCCCCCGCCCGGCCTCGTCTGCGCGCCCGCACCTCAGTAGCGCGCCCGGCTCCTCCGTCGCCGCGAGGCCCCAAGATCGCCCAGGCGCCGCCCCTGCTCCCCTCCTTTCCGCGGCCTGGACGCCTCCCCATCTCCGCTACAGCGAGCCGCCGTGGCGATCTTCGCCTGCAACCCGCCTCTGCCTCGCCAACCGACCGAGCCTGCCGCTGGCGTCGACCTTGGCCGGCCGCGTCGTCGCCTCCACCTGTCTCTGGCCTCCTCATCTCGTGGCCCCAAGTAGCCAGAGCGCCGCCTAGTGCGTGTACCCTCGCTGCTCGTTCCTGCCGCCAGTACAGGAGGCTATTTGAAGCGAGTCCGCGCACTTCACCGTCGGACCCGGCGCGTCCTCTTCCTATGACCGAAGACACGAGTTCTCCATCGGAACAACAAGACCGCCACAGCGCCATGTTCTTCCTCCCAAACCCGATGAGCCATGATCTTCGCCCGGACCTTGAGACGGATATTGTGCCGGAGGCCCAAGCTCTTCCTCACGGATCACCGAACGCCGTCCGGAATCGAAGCGCCGAGGACACCGAGACTCGGTGCGACAAGCTCTTCTTCCCAGACCGGAGTTACGCCACCGGATGCCAAGATCGCCGAGAATCAAGATCTTCAGCAAACACGAGACCCGAGCGACAAGTACTTCCTCCTGGAACACCAAGGACCCCGCGAGAGACGATATGACCGTCGACATGACCCGAAGACCTCGGAACGCCAAGTACTACCCTCGATGTCCGAGAACGTTCCCGTCGAGACCGATCCGTCGAACCCTGGACCCTGAGACCAACCCCGAACCCCGGATCCCCAAGATCGTCGAGCCCCCTCTAATGTGTGAACCCCTTTCCGAGAACCCTATTTTTAATATAATAACAACTTGTCGCATATTTAATTGTTCATCTCGCATACATTCATGTGGTTTGGGGGCCTTATGCCGATTCACCTAATAATTAATATGGGGCCCATATGCGGGCAAATCTAGCCTTATATTGGCCTCATTTAAACTTGTGTAGCGAACCGGTTTCTTATCTTGCCTTGCTAAACAACATTTAAATTGCGGGGTAGCTAAACAACTTGAACCGTTTAATAATTGTCGAGACCCCGGTTCCACTTAATATGACCTAAATGCATCGCACCTTTGCCATGCCATCCATCATGCATGCATCATGCCGATCTTCTGCCGTTGTATTAAATAGTGCATCCGGTGTTCTTCTAGTGTTTTGCTTCTTCGCGGATAAGGCCGTTGAGTTGATGTGAGCTTCGCCCCGATCTTCGGATGAACCCTTCGACAATGTTTTCAGGCGAGCATCTCCCCCTTTCTACCTATCTTACTTTTATAGTATTTATTCCCTCCTGTTGATCTATTGCTATCTGTGTTGCGATGCTCTAGATTCCGTACCCTTGATACGTGCGACCCTATATTGCCTTGGACACATCCTATTACCTGTTGTTTGGTAGATAGATGGACTTAGCGTCGTAGTTGCTTGCTTAAGTCTTTGAGGTGTCGTCATATGCCACGATTGTTGATGTAATGCCGCATGTTGATGTTGGAGATGATTCTAGCTTACTTATCGTCACTTTAAATTCTGTTTAACAACTAAAATTGAATAAGCGAGGCATCGATTGGGTGATAGATAATATTTGGTTTCGAGCGCCCACTTGTGTCCGTAAGACCCAGTACTTGATACTTTCCTTGATTTTGCGCTATCCACATCCGGGAGGTATATGGGACCCCAGGCGAGCTTGATTCATTCTTATTTCTTGGGGCCACAAACTAGTTTGAGGTTTTATTTACGATCCTGTACTTATGCCATGCTTTACCGCTTTATTTACGATTGTGCGAGTCTTTGCTTGTCTTATTTAGGATCGGGACACGCTTCTGCGGTGTCGACAAGCCCGTTTGGGGTTCCCGCTCACCGGCCCACCCAGACCTTGAGGCCGCCTCGAGCTTGCTTACTCCGTTCGGATTCTACTTAAGGGTGGCCCCCTAAATATTTCTGAATCTGTGATTGTTCAGTCGTGAAAGCCTCGTTGGGTTTTGATTTGGTTTTTCCGAGGTTGATCGAGCGTGTGTTGCTATTGGTGCACCCCGGCCGGGTAAAACTTTCTGAAAGCCGTGTCCGCGGATATGGACGACTTGGAGCACAGTTTCTTGATCATAGACAAGCATAACTAAAGTTTACTGCTATAAACTTGACTTATAATGACTAGTAATCAGCTTCACTATAATGGAATGGCTAATTAATACTGCCCACAATTGCTTGTTTGGTTGTCGCTTGCGACAATTGTATCTGACTAGTAAATATTGCAACTTCTAGCGGATTGGCTGAATAAAAGTACCAACAAGCTGCTGGGTTTTGGGTTTATCTCATGCTATCATGTCGATTAGTAATTGTTGCAACTATAACGGAATGATTAACTAAAAGGGCCCATCGCTTATTTTATCGGGGCGATTATCTAAACCTGACTAGTAAAGTGCCGCAACTATAACTGAATAAGTAAAACTGCCAACTGTGTGAGTTCCTCGGTTGCCTTCCTCGTTTGGTCTCGAGGGGGAAACACCAGGATGGGTTTGATTGGTGATAGTTTCAGGATTGATCCGGTTAGGTCATTCTTATCCCTCTCCGATATCCGCCAGTTGTTTCGAGTCTCTATAGGTTGTTTAGTGCATGCTGCCGCTGCCGCTTCAGTCCACCATACCTATGTAGGCGAGGACCGCCGAATTCTAGCCTCGCCGGTGTCTTGGCCTCGATCTTGGCGCTCCTTCTTTGTTTTCTGCTTTGCCCTTTTCGGCACCCTTTGTTAAGCAGGTTTTGAGATCGACGCCGTTAGCGAGGTTACCCTTCCGGCTTGGCACAGGCGGGGTTATGGACGCCATTGGTTATTCTTGTGGCTCTTAGCCCCATTTGCTTCTTGTCCGTAGCTGGACGCCTATCGTTTTCAAGGTGATTTGGATCTTTGTATATATACGTATTCTTGACTCTCGAGTCATTGTTGTATATATCTGCTCATGGGTCCCATCGAGGACTGTTGTGTAATGTTATTACTTCGTTTTCCACCCGCACGAAAGTGCCTGGTGGGCACCTTTGAATCGTTTCTATGCGGGTTTGGCGAATTTCGTTCAAACTTGCATAGGTCCGATTCTGAGGGTGTTACAGTGGTGTCCCTGCTCTCGAAAACCATCTTGCAGCTTGTAAGTTCTCTAACTAGATCAATACGTCTGGGAGCTAACTAATTTCACATATTAGGGAGTGCCTCTATGACCAGTTTCTCGAAGATGTCGGAGGACTGGGCTCCGTCGGCATCTCCCTGAAACTGGCCGTAGTGGTGCCCCTGCTCTCGAAAACCATCTTAAAGATGCCTCAAACTGGCTGGAGGACTGGACTCACAAGGATGCCTATTTATAGTACAATAAAAGATATGATTTTTTAAAGTTTTTATATTTGACTTGAATTAGACAAAGAAAATTTACAAATGAAATAACCTATAAATGATGCAAACAGATAAATGGATATTATATTAAAATTCTTTATATTTTTTTGATAATAATAGACATATTATTTGTTTTATTTGGATTATTACAATAAAAGATATGATTTTTCAAAGTTTTTATATTTGATTTGAATTAAAAAAGAAAATTTACAAATGAAATAATTTATAAATGATGCAAACAGATAAATGGATATTATATAAAATTCTTTATATTTTTTGATAATAATAGACATATTATTTGTTTTATTTGGATTATTACAATAAAAGATATGATTTTTCAAAGTTTTTATATTAGTTTTGAATTAAAAAGAAAATTAAAAAAACAAATAGTCATGGTCGGCTGGACCGGGACTAAAGGGTGCGTCTTGTGAAAACGGCGTGAAAAAACCCTTTAGTCCCGGGACTAAAGGTGGGGTCTTTAGTCGCGGGCGGTGGCTTAGCCCGGGACTAAAGGTCCATTCAGATATATTCAGCGCCAGGCTGCCCAACACTTAGCATTTCTCGTGAGCGAGCAAGCATCGAAGAGGCTTGAGGAGGTGCCCCAGACGCCGATCCGCCATGCGCCCTCATCTCCGCCAGTCGTGCTCCGCAGCTTCCGCCGTCTTGCCACGCCTTGTCCCGCCGCAACGCATGCCGCCGCCGGCCAAGCGCCGTCATCAGCGCCGCATCGCCGCCGTCATGTCGCCACGCTGGTCGCCGCCACGCCTCGACGTATGCGTTTTTAGCTAGAATTTTATTTCTTTTTTTATATCTTAGTAGAATTTTTAGTAGCATTTTTAGTTTCTTTTTTTAGGAATATATGATTGCTTTTAGTTTCTTTTTTTAGAATATATATTTGTTTATATAATTGTTAGTTGTTTTTAGGAATATATAATTGTTTTTAGTTTCTTTTTTTAGGAATATATAATTGTTTATATAATTGTTTTTAGTTTCTTTTTTAGGAATATATAGTTGTTTTTAGTTGTTTTTAGGAATATATAATTGTTTATATAATTGTTTTTAGTTTCTTTTTTAGGATTATATATAATTGTTTATATAATTGTTTTTAGTTGTTTTTAGGAATATATAATTGTTTTTAGGAATATATAATTGTTTTTAGTTGTTTTTAGGAATATATAATTTTTTATAGTTTCTTTTTTTAGGAATATATAATTGTTTATATAATTTTTAGGATTAGGATTATTGTTTTAGTGATTTTTTGTTTTATTTATTAATATTAGAATTAGGATTAGGGTTAGGGTTATTTTTTTGTTTAAGTTATTATAATTAGGATTATATTGTTTTAGTTATTAGGATTATTGTTTTTTCTAACCTGTTTAACTCTATTTTTGTTATAGATAATTAAGTCATGGATCCATCCGAAGATCCTGGTCGCATCGGTGAAGGTTTTCTTCAGGGCATGATAAGAGGTGAAATTCCTCTTATTACTACCGGCGCCGAAGATATTTTGCTCGAGGAAGAGATATCCTCATATCTGAATCCATCCGGTGATGGACTAGAGGAAAACCTAATGTACCAAGGGGAAGACCAGATGGACGAAGGGCAAACAAATAACAACAATAATGATGGCCCCTCGACAGGATCCGGCGAGGTACATATATATATATATATGTATAAAGTATCGTGTTACCTCTATTCATTAACTGATATAGATATATATTAATCACTCTCTCTTCTTCTTTTAGCCCACCGGATCGAAGCAATCGACAGCTCGAACGAAATGAGGGCCGAACAAAAAGTTGGATGGTAATCATAGCTTCACCATCGAAGAAATAGATGATGATGGTGAACCGATTGCTCCAGAGAAGCACCGGAGGATGTTTATAAATCAATGTGGGGTGCTTGTTAGGGACAACCTGCCGATCACCATCGAAGAATGGAATAAGTCAAAGAAAGCCGGTGAAGAATCCAACAGCTATGTCACCGATGATGCCAAAGATGACATTTGGTAGAAGCTCATAGTGCATTTCATACTACCTCCAGAGTATGAGGAATTTGAGGTAGATGGTATTACCCCAAGGACGGGTGGGCTTGAAAATAGAGCGAAAGTCAAGGAGTGGGCACTAAGCAAGATGGCTGAACTGTACCGGAACCACAAGAAAAATTTATACGCGAAATATGTCGCGAAAAAGAAAACTCCAGACTTCAAAGGAGTAAACGAGAAGTTGAGAGAACAGTGGCCCGATTTTGTACAGTACAAGAAATCTGATAAAGCAAAGGCAAAGTCGGCAAAGAACGCGTTAAATGCTGCCAACAAGAAATACCATCATAAAATGGGGACAGGTGGCTACAAGAGTGCCGTCCCTAAGTGGGAAACTATGGAGAGGGATATGAGGGCTAGAGGCATCACTCCTGGTACAGATAGATGGCCCGAGAGGTCAAAGCACTGGTGGTACGGGCACGGGGGATCCTTGGACCCAGAAACAGGGAAGACATTATTTCATGATAAAATTCTAAAACCCTCCCAATACCTTATTCAAGCAATGAACGATGCTAAATTGGGATTGTTCCGTCCCAAGAGAGAGAACGACGAGATGGCACGCGCCCTAGGGAATCCTGAAAAGGGAGGACGAACACGAGGCAAAGGCGCCGGTGTCTCGTGGAAGAAAGGGTTTCCTCTATACGATGCCAGTTACAGAAGCCGTCAGAGAAAGAAGGACCGGGAGGCAGACCGGATCTCCAGGGTAGAGCAGGACCTAGCTGATATGAAGAACCTCATGCATGAAATTAGCCAAAGGCCGCCGTCGTCAACTCACCCGCGGTCTGATGATCCTGCATTGGATCTTAGCCAACGGAGAAGCAGTGTGGCTTCCACGGAGGTCCGTGCTGATGATCAAGCACTGCTTGATGATGCACCGGCTCCTCACTACCCTGTGGATGATGTCAGAGAGATGGCACAATGTGAGCTACATCAGCCAATGAACAACCTGTCCTTCAAGGTGGCGATCAACACTGCTTTACCTTGTCTACCTGGAGCACTCCACCATTCACTTCCGATTCCACCAGGCTATGCTCGTGTCACGGTGGATGACATAGTGGAGGATTTTGCGGAACTAGAGATTGAAATCTCTGCGCCTGAAGTCCTTACGAAACTAGGAGATGTCAAGCGCAACATCATTCTATGGAATAAGAAGTACATCAAGTTTCCAGGCTTGGCGCCAAGGCCACCGACTCCAAGGAATCCAAATCCACCCCGCATTGAATATCGTCAACCTCCAAGTCCACCCCAACCCGATTATCGCCAACCTCCAAGTCCACCCCGCCCCGCTGACGATCGCCGCAGCAGGAGTACATCAACTCGATCTCCGCCTCCGCCTTCGTGCAATACTACTACCTCGTCGAAGAAACGGAAGTTCGACGGTCCCCCGCGCCCCACATCGAAGAAAGGTCAAACACCGAAGATAGTCGATATCCCGTCGGCTCTTCCAAAGAGACCTTATGACAAGACCGATGAGGAAAATAACGTGGATGTGGCTACCCAAGTTAAGGCGCATTTTGCACCCAAAAAGCCTGAGCCAAAGCCGGTATATAACGAAAAAACAAAAAGTGGGCTAAGTCCTTTCTTGAGCAACCATCCCAGATATCGATGAATCTGGAATCAGACTATGACCGGGAGATTATTAAGCAAGCACAGAAGAAAAAAATCACAAGTGCAAAAAGCGGGAAGCAAGTTGCCCAGCTCGGAGCACAGAAGAATCAATCGATCGCCCCGCTCAAAGTCATTTCAGACCTCGACAAGGCATATGGACATGCAAATAATGGACCCTAGAGCCCGTAATAGTGCTGCACTTATGGGAATCACTGTATCGCAGGCCAAAGCACTTGCTAACGAAGCAAATATGTCTCTTGGTCAATATTTAGGCTATGAAGATACGCTAGTGGGTCAGATAGTACGACAGTATGTCCAAGGGGCGCCTCTAGTCAGTAATGAGGAGCTCACGCGTCTATCCACACATATGCGAAATCAACACGAATGGTACATGTCGCAAGCACAAAAAAAGCATCAGAAAGATTGGTTTCTGGTGGACGTTAGAACGCAGCATCACTTCAAACCATACTCGATACAGGTTCAAATGACTGAACTGTTTCAGTTATACAACCAACACGTCCTCGACAAATCTATCATTGGTTGCTACTGTCTGTAAGTTATTTATTTCTATAATTAAGTTTGTAGCTTTAGCTCGTTCATTGCATTTAATATATTATCCGAACTATATATATCCTTTTGTATGATGATATTATATTCTGCAGAATGAAGATGCTTGAATGCAAAAGAGCTCGAAGATACAACGTTGGGTTCATTGACCCATATATCACTAATGAATATACGTTAAATAATCACCCCAAAGACGTGGAGGAAGACCTGTCCAGGTTCTTAACCGAAAATAATTTTGTTAAGGAAATACTATTTTCTTACAACTTCAAGTGAGTGTTTATATCTTGTACACATTTTATTTTTGCTCACTCGATGAGCTATATATGCATGTATGCTTATGTAAACGTCCGCAGATTCCACTAGATCTTGCTAAACATTCAAGTTGACAACTCCCTAGTTGAAGTACATGACTCATTAAGTTGGGACCAAGAGAAGTGGAGCGACATGAAAGCAATGCTCCATAAGTAATTTCAATCATTATCACATTATATCGTCCTCTTTTATTCATTTCCTGATATCAAGTAACTAATAACTCCTTTGTTCATTTTCTTTCCGAGCAGGTTTTGTACACGGTTCAGACAGAAAATACCAGGTCCATTCAAAGAGGAGCTAACTTATAAAATGGCAAAGAGTTTACAGCAGCCACCGGGAACTCATTTATGTGGATACTACGTCTGCGAGTACATCCGAGAGTTGACCAGTGAGCAGAAAGTTGACTCACATTATATTTATGATTTGCGGGAGAAACTAGAGCCAGACCAGCGCATAAGAGCAATTCAAGAGGAGCTGGCGGGATTTATGATGAAGGAAGTCCTTGATGTACATGGAGAGCATTATGCGGATGACGTGGAACTCGATTTGCCTTAGTCATCTCCATGTAGCTCATATGATATATATATATTCATCAATGACCATGTAATTTCAAAACATTTCTTCCTTTTGATATGATTGATTATATGTATGCTTGCAAGGGATCGATTAATTATATAAATGCATCGACGTGTAGTGTGTATGTAGTAGCGTATAATATGTATACTGAAATATATGTTTGTTATAGTGAAACACAAAACGAAAAAGGAACAAAATGGCAAAAAAAAGGAAATACACAATCTCTGCCGCGGCAGAGAAATGTGGTGTTTCTCTGCCGTGGCAGGAAACCTTTTAGACCCGGGTGGTGTTACAGCCCGGGACTAGAGGGTTTCCGCCCGCCGCGGCACTAAAACATCCACGTGGATGTTATCAGTCGCGGGCCGTTGCGAGCCGGGACTAGAGGGGGGGCCTCTAGTCCCGTTTATGATCCGGCCCAAAACGGGACTAGAGCCCGTTCTGACTGGAGGCCCTTTTTCCACCAGTGTGTAGAGCTATCAATAATATTACTATTCGATATCGTCATCCTATTCCACGTTTATATGACATGCTTGATGAATTGAGTGGCTCTACCATGTTTTCTAAAGTTGATTTGCATAGTGGTTACCACCAGATTCGTATGAAATTAGGAGATGAATGGAAAACAACATTTAAAACTAAGTTCGGTTTATATGAGTGGTTAGTGATGCCGTTTGGTTTAACTAATGCACCCAACACTTTCATGATATTAATGAACGAAGTTTTACGTGCTTTCATTGAACGTTTTGTGGTAGTCTACTTTGATGATATTCTGATTTATAGCAAATCTTTATAAGATCATTTGGACCATTTACGTGCTGTTTTCAATGCTTTACGCGATGCACGTTTGTTTGGTAACCTTGAGAAGTGCATCTTTTGCACCAATCGAGTTGCGTTTCTTGGCTATGTTGTTACATCACAGGGTATTGATGTGGATCCAGCCAAGATTGAAGCTATTGAGAATTGGCCGCAGCCCAAGACGGTCACACAAGTGAGGAGTTTTCTTGGCCTCGCTGGTTTTTATAGGCGCTTTGTCAAAGACTTTGGATCAATTGCCGCACCGCTGAATGAGCTTACCAAGAAGGATGTGCCCTTTGTTTGGGGCGATGCACAACAACAGGCCTTCGTCATATTGAAAGATAAGCTAACACATGCTCCCTTACTCCAACTTCCTGATTTTACTAAGACTTTTGAGCTTAAATGTGATGCTAGTGGAATTGGTTTGGGAGGGGTGTTATTACAAGAGGAAAACACATTGCATATTTTAGTGAGAAATTGAGTGGGGCTAGTCTGAACTATTCTACTTATGATAAAGAATTATATGCGTTAGTTTGGACATTAGAAACTTGGCAACATTATCTATGGCCTAAAGAATTTGTTATACATTCTGATCATGAATCTTTGAAGAATATTCGTAGTCAAGCTAAGTTGAATCGTCGTCATGCAAAGTGGGTTGAATTTATTGAGTCTTTTCCTTATGTTATCAAACACAAAAAGGGTAAAGATAATATTATTGCTGATGCTTCGTCAAATCCGTTATGCTTTGTTATCTCAACTTGACTTCAAAATATTTGGATTGGAAACTATTAAGGAACAATATGTGCATGATGCTGAATTTAAAGATGTGTTGCAGAATTGTAGAGATGGTAGAACATGGAACAAGTTCGTCTTCAATGATGGATTTGTGTTCTGTGCTAACAAACTATGCATTCCAGATAGTTCTGTTCGTCTTTTGTTGTTACAGGAGGCGCATGGAGGAGGATTGATGGGACACTTTGGTGTCAAGAAGACGGAGGATGTTCTTGCTGCACACTTCTTTAGGCCACGTATGCGTCGAGATGTTGAGAGATTTGTGGCATGCTGCACTAGTCAAAAAGCTAAGTCTCGCCTTAATCCACATGGTTTATATATGCCTCTTCCTGTTCCTAGTGTTCCTTGGGAGGATATTTCTATGGACTTTGTTTTGGGATTGCCACGAACACAGAAGGGGAGGGATAGTATTTTTGTTGTTGTGGATCGGTTTTCTAAAATGGCACACTTTATTCCTTATCATAAAACGGATGATGCTGCGCATATTGCTGATTTGTTCTTTCGTGAAATTGTTCGTTTGCATGGTGTGCCAAATACTATTGTTTCTGATCGTGATACTAAATTTCTTAGCCACTTTTGGAGATGTTTATGGGCTAAGTTGGGGACTAAATTGCTATTTAGTACTACATGTCATCCCCAAACTGATGGACAAACTGAAGTAGTAAATAGAACTTTGTCTACTATATTGCGGGCTGTTTTAAAGAAGAACTTAAAATTGTGGGAAGAGTGCTTGCCTCATATAGAATTTGCTTATAATCGTTCGCTGCATTCTACCACAAAGATGTGCCCGTTTGAGATCATGTATGGTTTTGTTCCTCGTGCACCTATTAATTTATTGCCTTTACCTTCTTCGGTACAAAATAATTTGGATGCTACACAACGCGCTAAAATGATATTGAACTTGCATAAGACTACTAAAGATAACATTGAACACATGAATGCAAGTATAAATTTGCTGGGGATAAAGGGAGAAAGCATGTTGTGTTTGATGTTGGAGATCTTGTTTGGTTACATTTGCGTAAAGATCGTTTTCCTGATTTACGCAAGTCTAAGTTAATGTCGCGTGCTGCTGGTACCTTTAAGGTGTTAGAGAAAATAAATGATAATGCATATAAACTTGAGTTGCCTGCAGACTTTGGTACGGTTAGTCCTACGTTTAACATTGCAGATTTGAAGCCTTACTTTGGTGAGGAGGATGAGATTGCGTCGAGGACGACTTCAATTCAAGAAGGGGAGCATGATGTGGACATCCCTTCTAACCATTGTACCTATAGCTACACAAATACAAGGACCCATCACAAGATCTCGTGCCAAGCAACTTAACTATCAGGTACTTTTGTTTCTTGGAACTATTCCTCACATACATGAGAATATGATGCTGCCTAAATCAGATGTATTTCTTACTCTTAGGAATGATGGACCAAGCATGGATGAGAGGGACAAGCATTGGAGCATGGCCATGCATGGAGATGGCAGCAAGCATATGATGATCCAAGAGAAGGCCACGGATGAAGATTTCAGAACTTTGAGGCCACCATAATGAAGAAAGAAGGCTTGGATGAAATATTCAAGATTAATACTTCAAGAATTCGTCCATAGCTTAATATGGTGCTGCGACACCTTTATTTTGGGCTAGGCCCATGTAATTTTCGTAGGATTTTAAATAGCCACTTTTTAGAGTCCGTATTTGAAGGGAAAAGGACTCCTAGGGTTGGATTCGGCCACCACTTCCATGGTTGGCCGAAACCCCACCTTTTCCTCCTTAAATACTCCCCATAGCCATCACCCTAGACTCGGATTTTGTTTAGACATTAAGTTAGTCATCATAGCAACTTCGCCAAGGCTCGAGCGTCGTAGAGTCCTCTTGTACTTCGCACCTATACATGATCCCACCTTTTCAATAAAGCTTTTCTCTTAATCCGCAATATCTTGATTGCAATATTGGTTCTTACTTGTTCTCGATTTCAGGTAGGAATTAAGACCCTCCCTGGTCAGGCTAATCGTGTTACCGCAGGATCGGTAACCTCCAGGAGATTGGCCTAGCGATTGCATTGGCGCTCTTGCTCGCACGTGTAGTCGGATCGTCAAGCCCGAACTCCACCAAATCGATTATCATCATCTCATCGAAAGATCGAACACCTTTTCCCTATCATTATGTCATTCAAATTCATAACCTAGATTTTGAGAGTAAATCAGGCACACCTCCTATGCCAACTGAAATTGAGAAACTGCTACAAGAATTTCAACCAGTGCTTGCTGAACCTACTGGCCTTCCTCCAGCTAGAGATTGTGACCATAGTATTCCTTTAGTGGATGGGGCACAACCTCCAAATCGCAGACCCTATAGAGTACCACATATGCAAAAAGATGCAATGGAGGAGATTATTCTCAAGATGCTCAAAAATGCAGAAATTAGAGCTAGCCTTAGCCCTTATTCCTCACCAGCTATGATGGTCAGAAAAAGAGATGGCAGCTGGAGATTGTGTGTGGATTACAGACTGCTTAACTCCATCACCATCAAAAACAAATTCCCTATGCCTGTCATAGAGGACCTTCTGGATGAACTACAAGGAGCCACCATTTTCAGCAAACTTGACCTTCGATCTGGTTATCATCAGATACGCATGAACACTGCTGATATTCCCAAAACAGCATTCAAGACACACATGGGCCATTATGAGTACACACTTATGCCTTTTGGACTCACAAATGCACCAGCTACATTCCAGAATCTGATGAACAATATATTCAAAGCACATTTGAGAAAGTTTATCTTAGTATTCTTTAATGACATTCTCATTTACAGCAAGAACATGTCTGAACATCTGAATCACCTGAGAATTACTCTGCAGATCCTCCACCAACATACCCTCTTTGTCAAGCTGTCTAAGTGTTCTTTTGCCACTACCCAGGTAGAATACCTAGGTCATGTCATTTCTGCCCAAGGAGTTGCTACAAAACCACAGAATATTGAAGCAATTACCAACTGGCCTACTCCAAAATCTGTCAGCAAACTTAGAGGATTGCTTGGTCTCACTGGTTATTATAGAAGATTTTTCAAGCAATATTGACAAATCTGCAGACCTCTTCATGATCTTCTCAAAAAGAATGCTTTTGTCTGGACACAGGAACATACAAATGCATTTGAAAAGTTAAAGACCACTATGACTACTTGTCCTGTACTGGCCCTCCCTGATTTTTCTAAACCATTCATCTTAGAGACAGCTTGTGGGATAGGTATTGGAGCTGTGCTGATGTAGGCTGGCAGACCACTAGCATATTTTAGCAAATGCCTGGGGGTGAAAGCTGCAGCACAATCTGTCTATGAGAAAGAAGCCTTGGCCATTTTAGAGGTTTTCAAGAAATGGAGGCACTATCTTCTGGGTAACCCACTCATTATTAAAACTGATCAGCAAAGCCTCAGATTCATGACCACACAAAAGCTAACTGATGGTATACAACACAAAATCCTCCTTAAACTGCTGGAATTTGATTATACTATTGAATACAAAAAAGGCAAGGACAACATTGCAGCTGATGCCTTATCTAGAAGAGATTCCCACTATAATGCCATTACTGTCTATGTACCTGAGTGGATGGAAGATGTGAAACTGAGTTATGTACAAGATGCTGATAGTGGTAAGCTCCTCCAGAAAATGGCTAAAGATGTGGCAGATCCACCACAATACAGTATCAAAGATGGCATCATCAAACATGGTTCCAAAATTTATGTAGGAGCAGCTACAAATCTGAGACTTACATTGCTGAATACTTTTCATAGTTCTGCTCTAGATGGTCATTCAGGAGCAAAAGCTACATATCAAAGAATCAAGAAAATTTTCTGTTGGTCTCATTTGAAACGAATGGTGGAAAAGTTTGTGTCTGAATGCCCAACTTGCCAACTGGTTAAAGTTCCTCATACAGCTCCAGCTGGTCTCGTCCAACCACTTCCAATTCCAGGTATTCCCTGGTCCTATATCAGTATAGATTTTATTGAAGCTTTACCCAAATCCAATGGGAAAGAAGTCATCCTTGTGGTGGTGGACAGACTGACAAAGTATGCACACTTTATTGCAATATCTCATCCTTATTCTGTGGAACAAATAGTGGACATATTTATGGACAATATTGTGAGGCTTCATGGAGTTCCTCTAGAGATCGTCTCAGATCGTGACAGGATTTTTACTAGCACACTATACCAGCATATCTTCTGAGCTCTTCGTGTTGCTCTTAAGTTCAGTGCAGCTTACCATCCCCAAACTGACGGCCAGACTGAACGAGAAAACCAATGTTTGGAAGCTTACCTGCGCAGCATGGTGTTCCAGGAGCCCAAACAGTGGACTAAATGGCTGCCCACAGCAGAGTGGTGGTACAACACTTCATACCACTCTTCTCTGAAAATGACCCCATTTGCGTCATTATACCACTATCCTCCTCCAACAGTGGGTGAATTTGACTTGACCAAAGAAACATGCCCTGCAGCTACCTTGACAGTCACAGCCAGGGAACATATGATTCAGAAACTGAAGGAAAATCTTCTGGCAGCTCAAAATAGAATGAAGGTTTATGGTGATCAACATTGCACTGATAAGCAATACAATGTGGGCGATATGGTGTACATCAGGATCCAACCATACAGACAGAACGCCTTCGGCATTCGCGGCTCCCTCAAGCTCCGTTCCAAGTACTACGGGCCATTCAAGATTACAGAGCGAGTTGGTGAGGTCTCCTACCGTCTGCACCTTCCTGACTCACCAACCATTCATCCAATGTTCCACATCAGTCAACTCAAACAACATGTCGGCCCAAACGCAATACCACTACCCAATGTACCCCTCGTAACCGCAGAAGGCAAGATCAAGACAGCACCACTGGCAATTCTGGACGAGCGCATTATACAACGCCAGAAGACGCCTATCAAACAACTACTCATTCATTGGGAGAGCCTGGGCCCAGAAGACGTCACCTGGGAAGACCTTCGCTTCATTCAGACTCAATTTCCGTCCTTTTAGCCTTGAGGACAAGGTCTGTCTCCAGGAGGTGGCATTGTCAGTACACTGAAGACAACTCACGACACACCTTCAGTTATCCAACGGCTCAAAGTGAAGCGGACGAAGAGAATCACATCTACGGCTGTTATGCTTTCTGGACTCAATTATTATTTTTATTAAATTGGTTGTATTACAGCCTGTAACAGAACATGTCTTATAGCCGACTCTGGCTTGAATGAAAAGTAAGAAGTAACTACCTAAAACTTAGTTTCCTTAGTTGTAGCTTCGATCTCGTCAACCACCTCGCCGGCGATCACCAGATCCTGACCAACTACCCCCGAAATTCATTCCAAAATCCCACGAACTATCTAGCCTAATTCATCGGGGCACAACAGTGGTATCAGAGCTTTTAGCTCTCCGCATGACCGCATGGGTGCCGTCACGGCTCATGCGCGCGGGCCGGTGTGGTCGGGCCCGACGTTTTCTCTATCGTGTCATTTGCCACCGCCCTTTTCCCCCTAGTAGACAGCAAGTGACACACCAATATTCTTTTTTACGTTTTGGGACACACTATATTCATCAGAGTTTAAAAGAGTTTTTTTTAAACGAGACAAAAGCTTTTCCTTTTATTGATATAGTAGAAGAGAGCTGGCTCTTTTATGAGGAAAACCGTCCAAATAACCGTTACAACACAACACCACACGCCAGCCCCGAGACTGCGCTCCACACGGGTCGACGACCAACCAGGTCGACACTGTTGAATAATAGAGCAATTTACCAAGCGAATTATCCATAATAAACGCTAGATAAAACATGATTAGAATAATAGGCAATATACTAATCATGTGAAATAGCGAATACATATTAAGGCATATAACCAAACAAACTGCAAGGCATAAAACTTTGGATATGATCAGAACAAGATTTATAAAGAAAACATACACGACAGCTGCATCAGAAGAGGAACCGCCGGTGTTCGTGTTGGCACCGTTGTTAGCCATGTCATCAAGGAAGAGGGTGCTGATGTCGGGGAAGAAGTCCTCGTCGGGGAAGACATCGCCGCAGTCACTATCTGTGAGGGAGTCCGTGACGAAGCCAGTAGTCGCGCTGATAGCGCTCCCCAAAAACCTTATCGCCCTTCTCCCGTACAGGACTCGAAGCAGCGGGGTCTCGGAGGATCTACTGTCCCGGCTAGCGGTGCACGGCACAAGACGGGATGGGGAAGATCTAGGTAGCGCAGTGCTCTGGAACTGGAGGTGCAAAGGATGTGCGACAGACTGTCTGAGAGGAGGCGCGACCTCTCTCTCTTATAGGCATAGAGGGGAGCAGAAGATGAAACGAATGGACGGAAGATGAAGCGAATAGGCGCAGCCCACCGGACAGCCTCCACTCAATTCGTATTCATTTAACTCGTATTAAAAGTCCATTCAAAGCAAACGTTTCAGCTTCTGTACATCTGTTCATATACCATTCATGCGTGGCAAAATAAAGCTCTCGAGATTCCCGAATTCCATACCAATGCTGCCTTGCTCGGCGAAGCGAGGAGGAGGAGCGCGCGTGTGGAACTCTCTCCTTCTCCTTCTCATCCTTTTACCAAGTGGTAGGAGAGCTCACCTTATAAGCTGGTCCAACTTTCACTCAACTAGCAATGTGGGACTAAACATTTGTCCTAACTCTTGCCTTGCATGAATGGGCCAAATGGGCCTCTAGGATTTCAGGAATTTATTGGCATATAATAAATGGGCTGGGCCTATTTAGGAAAAAATTCCAACAATCCCCCACCAGATCCCAGAGGCACATGAAGTTTTCCTTTGGTTCCAAAACATTGTTTATATACCGGTACTGTAGTGGAGACTGTTAAGTTGAACTTCCACCTAGAGCTTTATGTTATACTAGACTGCAACTTGTACAGTGGACTATGCCTTGAACTGCAAGTTTGCTGCGAACCTAGCTTCACAAAAAGTCTTGACCGATACTAGGCTACCGTGAGACTTCCCCGCGGGTGGAGCTTATACGTCATACTCCATGACCTTTCATGAGTTTATTAGAGAGTACCATATTCTCATAGACTGCGACGTTTTAACAGTCAGACTCATATAGGTGTGTTCTTCAAAAGATGTTCTGCAGGACAACATCTTTGCTTAGGATAAGCCAGTTAGAACACATTAAGATAATAAATCAACCTGCCGTGCAGAATAGGAAAGTATTGCATCTTTATGGAATGGTGTTTATTAAAGTAGGGATTCTTTCCTCTCAACTAACCAACAACTTGTCTCCCAATTCTAATTCACGGGATCTCCGATCACATAGAGTGGTTTACCACTGTGGAAAGCTCAAATTGTGGGTCTCATACCCATCTCCTTCGATGCATTTTCTATCACGTTGCGTGATAGACCCTTTGTGAAGGGACCTGCCAGGTTCTTAGATGTTTGGATATAATCCAATGCAGTAACTCTGGAGTTTCTCATTTTCCTAACAGATTTTAGTCTCCTCTTCACATGTCTTGAGGACTTCATATTATCCTTAGAACTGTTCACCTTAATAATCACAGTTTGATTATCACAGTTCACTGGAATTGCGGGTATAGGTTTTTCAACCACAGGTAAGTCCATCAAGAGTTCATGAAGCCACTCTGCTTCAACAGTGGCCGTGTCTAGTGCTGTGAGTTCTGCTTCCATAGTTGACCTCATTAAGATGGTCTACTTGCAAGACTTCTAAGAAACAGCGCCACCACCAAGTGTGAAAATATATCCACTCGTGGCCTTTATCTCGTCAGCATCAGATATCCAATTTGAATCACTATAACCCTCTAGTACCCTCGGATACCCGGTATAGTGTATGCCATAGCTCGCAATGCCTTTTAGATATCGCATAACTCTCTCAAGAGCATGCCAGTGATCATCTCCTAGATTTGAAACAAATCGACTGAGTTTGCTTACAGCAAAGGCGATGTCAGGTCTCGTGGCACTAGCTAAATACATAAGCGGGCCAATGATTTGAGAGTATCTTAGTTGGTCTCTAGCATTTCCTCGATTCTTTCGAAGCAACACACTAGGATCATACGGTGTAGGAGAAAAATTGACGTCGCTATACCCGAAACGACTCAAGATCTTTTCCACATAGTGGGACTGAAGCAGTGTAATCCCACCATCATCATCTCTCAATAGCTTGATGTTCAGAATTTCATCATCTACTCCCAGATCCTTCATCTCAAAGGAACGAGATAAGAAATCTTTGACCTCCTTAATTGCATTAAGGTTGGTTCCGAAAATTAGTATGTCATCAACATACAAACAAAGGATGACTCCCTCACCCCCACCATGGCGATAGTATACACACTTGTCAGCTTCATTTACAACAAAGCCTGCAGCGGTTAAGGTTTTATCAAAATTTTCGTGCCACTGCTTAGGTGCTTGTTTAAGACCATATAAATACTTCAGTAGCTTGCACACTTTTCTTTCTTGACCATTTACTACAAAACCATCTGGTTGATCCATATAAATTTCCTCATCCAACTCTCCATTTAGGAAAGCTGTCTTAACGTCCATTTGATGAACGAGAAGACCTTGTGAGACATCCAGAGATAGTAGTACTAGAATGGTGGTCAACCTTGCTACAGGTGTGTAAGTGTCAAAGAAGTCTTCACCTTCCTTTTGGGTATAACCCTTGGCCACAAGCCTTGCCTTGTACTTCTCAATAGTACCATCAGGCCTTAGTTTCTTCTTAAACACGCATTTACATCTTACAGGTTTGCACCCATAAGGACGATCAGTGATCTCCCATGTTTCATTAGCTAAGATGGAATTCATATCACTATGAACAGCTTTCTTCCAGTAGTCAGCATCAGGATATGCATAAGCTTCTGAAATGGAAGTGGGAGTGTCATCGACAAGGTACACAATGAAATCATCACCAAAAGACTTTGCAGTCCTTTGTCTCTTGCTCCTTTTAGGAATTTCATTATCATCCTCCTTAGGACTTTCAGAGTGTTCAATTGGAATGGTAGGTTCAGAGAATATAGCAAATTCCTGATTAGATGCACTAGGTATCTCCAGATTTTATGAGTTAGGTTTATCCTTTATTGGAAAGATATCCTCAAAAAAAGTCGCATCAGTCGACTCCATGATTGTACCAACATGAACGTCAGCCACTTCAGATTTTACTATCAAGAATCTATAACCAATGCTATGAAAAGCATAGCCCAGAAAAACACAATCAATGGTTTTTGGTCCAAGCTTGCGCTTCTTGGGGATTGGTACATTAACCTTTGCCAAACAACCCCAAGTACGTAAGTAAGAGAGTTTTAATCTTTTCTTCTCCCATTCTTCGAATGGAGTAATTTCTTTGTTCTTTGTGGGAACTCGGTTTAGGACATGACACGCGGTCAATAGTGCCTCCCCCCACCATTCCTTAGAAAGACCCAATGTATCTAACATGGCGTTAACCAAATCTGTTAGAGTACGGTTCTTTCTTTCGGCTACTCCATTTGGTAGGGTGAGTAGGGCGTCCTCTCATGAATTATGCCATGTTCCGCACAAAGAAATCAAACTCATTGGAAAAATACTCTCCACGATCGGACCTAAGCCTCTTAATCTTTCGATCAAGTTGATATTACGCCTCGGCTTTATAGATTTTGAAGAAACTCAAAGCCTCATCTTTTGATTTCAGAAGATACACATGACAATATCTAAAGAGTCATCGATCAAAGTCATGAAATATTTCTTTCCACCTTTTGTCAACACACCATTCATCTCACAAAGATCGAATGTATGAGCTCTAGTGGTGTTAAAATTCTCATTTCTGCGATGTATGTGACTTGCGAGGTTGTTTAGCTTGCCTTGAGACTTGGCATAGATCCCTTAACAGTTGAGAAATCAGGGTTTAAATTCATTTTGGCTAGCCGTGTCATACAACCAAAATTAATATGACAAAGACGAGAGTGCCAGACATTTGATTCAAAATTTGTGTAAATATGATTAACAACTTTATTAAAAATATCTGACAGAGATAAGAGGAACAAGCCTCCGCACTCATAGCCTTTACCAACAAAGGTTCCATACTTCGAAATTACAAATTTATTGGACTCGAATACAATCTAGTAGCCATCTCGACACAGAAGAGATCCGCTAACAAGATTTTTATTTATTGAGGGAACATGATGAACGTTCTTCAGGAGCACGGTCTTTCCCGAAGTGAACTTCAGATCAATCGTACCAACACCATGAACAGAAGCATGCGAGCCATTCCCCATCAGCACGGTTTGAGCCCCTCTGACCTGATATGAAGAAAACATGGAAATATCAGAACAAACATGTACATTAGCGCCCGTGTCAATCCACCAATCAGGAGAATGACATAATGAAAGAACAGTAGGTAATATACCATACCCAACATCGCCTATGGCAACATTAACAGTCTTGCTGCCCTTCCCATGCTGGCGCTTGTCAAAGCGGTTGGGACAAGCAGGAGCCCAATGATTAGGATCACCGCACACATGACAAGCACCTTTCCTCTTATCAGTCTTCTTCTTGAATCTGGTGGACTGTGAGGCCTTGAGGCCTTGTTCTTTCCATCGAACTTTCCTTTTTCATCAAACTTGCCTTTGTTCTTGAACTTGTGAGACTGGAAGTTCCTTTTCTGTACCAGGTTGGCATTAGAACCTCCCTCGGTACCTCGAGCACGTGTGTCTTTTGCTCTCGACTTCTCTTCCACATCAAGAGTCCCAATGAGATCCGTCACAGAGAACTCTTATCACTTGTGCTTCAGAGAAGTAGCAAAATTCCTCCATGACTGAGGAAGTTTGGCAATGACGCCTCCGGCAACAAACTTGTCCGGTAACACACAAGTGAAGTTGAAATGGATCGTATGGGCACCTAGAGGGGGGTGAATAGGTGCTAACCAATTTTAATATACTTTTTCAATTTTAGGCTTGACACAAAGTAAATTCTCTAGATATGCAACTACGAGAATTTCCCTATATGTAACCCTAACTACTAAGCACGTAAAATAGGAGCGAGAACCGTAGTGGAGCAGCGAGACACGAGGATTTGTTTTACCGAGTTCCTTCCTTGTTAGGGAAGTACATCTGCGTTGGAGGGGTGGCGGTTCTAAGACCACCACGCATACAATAAACCTCACCCTATTCTCGATGGATCTCGCCACGAGAGGCTGATCCACCTTCTCCACTATTGGATCCCTTGAGGCAGGGTGCCTTTTACAACACTATCGGGCACACACACAACCAATTGGGGGCTCCGGGATGACAACAAGCTGTCACAAAAACAAGGTTTATCAATATAAACAAAACAAGGATCTAGATCTTTGCAAGAAATACTAGATCGGAGGTTCTCCAAATGAATGGAGAGGCGATGGGCGCTTGATTGCTGATGATGAAGGTCGAGTTCTCCTCCTTGATTCCCAAAGGGATGGGGCCTTTGGATGGATCTAGGAGCACTCTTGTATGAACTTTGAGATCGATCTGTTCTTTTTGAGATGAATCAAGAGTTAGCGGGGAGGGATTGCTGGCTTAAATACCCCCTCCCCAGATCTGGCCGTTGCACAACTTTGGGGGCGGATTATCCGCCCCCCACTTGGGAAAACTCCGCACCCTCTCCGGGGGAAACTATTATCCGCCCCCAAGGAAAACTCCGCCCCAAGGGCGGAATCTCCGGGGGAAACTCCGCCCCCTCTCTGGGGCTTGCGCCTTGGTGAAACTTGGAGATGATATTGGGGGGCGGATTATCCCCAATGGGGCGGATTATCGGCGTGGGAAAGTCCGCCAAAACTCCCCCTCTCGAGGCTTGCGCCTTGGCGAAAGCGGGAGGCGGATTATCCGCCCCGAGGCGGATTATCCGGGCGGAAAGTCGACCAATGTTCCCCCTTCCGGGCTTGCGCTTGCTTGGGCAGGAGGAGGGAGGATTATCGCCTAGTGGGGCGGATTATCCGCCCCCAAAGGCAGATTCAGTGCAACACTTCAACACACATTAAATGATCCTTGGTATTGTTATCTAACACACAAAACACTAGGGATTAAGAAATGTTCTTTCAATCTCCCCTTTTGGTGTTAGATGACAATACTAAATTTGCAATGAAACCGCAAGTGTCACCTTAGATAATGAAAACGCTCCCCTAGATGTGTGCATATTTAAGATTTGCATTTGAATACAAATACACACACTAGGTAGAACACTACTTTAAGGTTTGGAGAAAAATGTCATACCACCGGAATATATAGCCAAGGCATACATAGAAAATCCCATGAATCCATATGTCATCAAATATGCTCCATAATTCCAGAATTCCATGGGGTCCATGATAGATAAATCCAGAAATCCATGAATACCAAACATAGTACCAAACTGTGGAGTACGACATAGTCTTACACAAACAACCACAAATAGCAAACAAGTTCACGCTAGAAAAGGCACAAGCAAGCAAATGAAAAACGACTAAAAACGAAAAGCTTGTGCCCGACCCTTGCAAATCCACGAGACCTAATAGAACTACTTCTCCCCCTTTGGCATCAAAACGCCAAAAAGGAAGAAGAGCGACGCTAACGTCCCTGGAGATCAGTCCGCCTCAAATTTGCAAGAATCAAATCAAACTGAGATGGTACTACACACCCAAATTTGCAAGAATCAAATCAATCAAAAGCCAAATTTGAGTGTGTTTTCCATAAGAGCAAAAGGTATGCAAGAAAATCCAACGAGACCCATGAAAAACCAACTCTTCTCGAGGAAGAGGGCGGTGGCCGAAGCCACCATGTTGGAGCGCATGGCATGACACCGCGAAGATGTATCTTGAGTTCAAAACCAATGCTCATCGATGACCCACATATCACAAAATGATATTAAGGAAATGATTTTACTTGCTTCGGCATGATGGGGAGGTTGGCCCAATCAATTAGGACCACACTCCCCCTATGTCTATGCCCACATCTAAACCAAATACATGAATAAGAGCAAGTGAGTGTGCAAGAATAGTCAAGCCAAGCTCCTTGAATCTACGATATTTAGCTCATTCCGCAAATAACAAAATCTTGCTTCATCGAGGGGCTTCATGAAAATATCAGCAAGTTGGTTCTTCGTGCTCACAAATGATAGAGCAATATCTCCACGAGCAACATGATCCCGAATAAAGTGGTTGCGAATCTCTATATGTTTTGTTCTTGTATGCTGCACAGGATTGTAAGCAATTTTGATAGCACTTCCATTGTCGCATAAAAGAGGCACTTTGTCACATTGACACCATATTCCTTTAAAGTTTGCCTCATCCATAACAATTGAGTACACGCACTTGCAGCAGCAACATATTCAGCTTCGGCGGTTGAGAGTGAAATATAATTCTGTTTCTTTGATGACCAACACACTAGAGACCTGCCCAAGAATTGGCATGCACCAGAGGTTGATTTCCTATCATCTTTGTCACCAGCCCAATCTGAATCGGTGTAACCACACAGAGAGAAACTTGAACCCTTGGGATACCATAACCCAAAATTTGGGGAATGAACCAAATATCGGAAGATTAAACAGCCGCCACTAAGTGGCTTTCTTTAGGAGCGGCTTGGTACCTTGCACACACTCCTACACTTAACACGATATCGGGCCTAGATGCGCAGAGGTAAAGGAGAGCCGATCATGGATCGGTATACCTTTTGATCCACATCTTTACCCTTGAGGCGAGCTCAAGATGACACTTTGTTTGCATTGGGGTATAGCGCCATTGAGATCCGTCATCTTGAACCTTTTGAGCATGTCTTGGATGTATTTAGCTTGATTAATAAAGGTTCCTCTCTAAGTTGTTTGATTTCAAATCCAAGAAAGAACTGAGCTCACCCATCATGGACATCTCAAACATGGGTCATAAGCTTTGAAAATTCATCGTTAAAAGCTTGGTTAGTAGAGCCAAAATAATGTCATCTACATAGAGTTGGCATACAAAAGCTCCCCATTGACCTTCTTAGTAAAAGAGTGGGATCGATTTGCCCAACTTGAATCCACGGTCTAGCAAAAGCTCTTTAAGGTGCTCATACCACTTGCGTGGGCTTGTTTAAGGCCATAGGCGCCTTATCGAGTTTGTAGACATGGTTCGGAAATTTGGGGTCCTCAAACCCCGGGGCTGCTTGACGTATACTAACTCATGTAGAGGACCATTAAGAAAGCTCTTAACATCCATTTGTTGTAACTTAAAATTATGAAGAGCTGCATATGCAAGAAGGATACGGATGGACTCAAGGCGAGCCACGGGAGCGTAGGTCTCGCCAAAATCAATCCCTTCTACTTGAGAGAATCCTTGAGCCACAGTCGTGCTTTATTCCTCACAACAATGCCATTTTCATCCTGTTTGTTCTTGAAGATCCACTTGGTGCCGATAACATTGCGGCAATCCTTTGGCTTTTCTCTGAGCTTCCACACTTTGTTGCGTTGAAGTTGTTTAATTCTTCATGCATTGCAACAACCCAATCGGGGTCTTCAAGAGCATCAAAAACCTTCTTTGGTTAAACCATGGAAATGTGAGCTTGATGATCACGAAGCTAGCAAGCTCTCTTGGTGGATACCCTTAACGTAAATCACCAACTACCTTGTCAAGAGTGTGACCTCTTAGTTCAAGGTTGCGATCAAGACGAGCCTTGCGGCGAGCCTCAATATCCTTATTGTTTCTTGAAGGAGTGGATTCAATTGTTGTATCCTTGTCTTGATTCTTGCCTTGTCCTTGATCTTGGTCACGGTCTGTCGAAGATTGTTCTTTGAACATTTTCTTCAGGCGGATAATCCCTTGGAGGCGGACTATCCGACTGGGCGGTGCAGAACCATCTTCACGAGAAAGCTGTTGGATTTGGAGACCAGTAGGATAATCCGCCCTCGGTAGGAGAATCCGCACTGGAGCTCGAGTTGTTGACTTCTCCTTGGATCCTCTGGAACAAGTTGGAGTGCGGCGGATTGTCCGCCCCTTGGAGGCGGATAGTCCGGCTGGGACTACCAGCTTGTCGAGGGGATGATGGTCTTCAGATTGTGGTGTTGGTGCAGGATTTTCTCCAGCAGTGGAGCTTGTTGATCTTGTGAAGATGAGGGCTCCACTTGAGTGCAGCATTGTCCTTCGATCCGCCACAAGGGTTCCTCAATGGGGTGGAAAAATCCGCCCATTCTTCTTATGGCATCTTGGGGTATTTCAACATCGCATCACAAACATCAACTTGCCCTACAAAGGAGCCGTTATTTTCATCGAACTCCACTGCAAGATTCTACAACAATCCCATGAGCTTTTTGTAGACTCTATAAGTGTGGGATTCGCACCATAACCAACAAATATACCCTCTAAAGCCTTGGATTCAAATTTTGACAACGGACACCTTTAATAAGAAAGAAACACTTACACGAATACCACGAAGTATGAGATGTTGGGTTTGTTGCGGTAAGTATTTCATATGGGGTCTTGTCCAAGATCTTAGAAGGTAAAGCCGGTTTGATGAGTGACAAGCGGTGGATATGGCTTCAGCAAAAATTATAAGGAGACTTAAATTCAGCTAGCATAGATCTTGCCATATCCATCAAAGTCCGGTTCTTCCTCTCGGCTACACCATTTTGTTGAGGGTGTCTGGCGGAATATTGGTGTCTAATCCTCTTCGCTAAGAAACTCGTTTAAAGTGTAGTTCTTGAATTACGTGCCATTGTCACTTCTAATTGCCAATATATGGGAACATTGTGTTGACGTTGAACTTCATTGGCAAAGTCGATGACAGTTTGTTGAGTCTCACTTTTCAGCTTGAAGAAATATACCCATGTATATCTTGAGTAATCATCGCGATGACCAAGCAATATTTCTTCCCACCAAGACTTTCATGAGAAGGAGGTCCAAATAAATCCACATGGAGTAATTCCAAGATCCTCTTCGATGACACAATAGTCTTCCTCTTGTGGGAGAATCATGCATTTTCCTTCAACAAAGGCCCGCAAACACGATCTTTGGCAAAGAGACATTGTCTTTTAGTCCAAGAATGTGGCCACCCTTTTGGAGACTTTGCAAAGTTCTCATGTTGACATGGGCTAACGGCGATGCCATAGCCAGCCCACGTCGGCCTTTCGAATAGACACATCGGACCCGTGGTTTTCCCCGAAGTCCACCACATACGGTCATTTTCGGCGTATCCAACAAGCGACCTTTAGAGACTTGCTCCATAAGAGTACCACCAAATCATCATCGATAAAACAGCAAAACCCATCTTGCCAAGGGCACGAGCGAAAAGAAGATTATAGCCAAGGGTCTCAATAAGCATGACGTCCACGAGAGAGATATCGTGGGCAACCACAACCTGCCAAGACCCAATACCTGAGATTTAGACTTATCACCATAGGAGACTGTGATATTATCAAGATTTGGGCGCATCTCGTGATGATCTCCTTGCTTCGGTCATATGACTAGTGCAACTACTATCCAGACCCATTTCGACCCACGGAAGCATAGCCCGCAAGAAAATTACTTCTTGGTTTTAGGTACCCATTTTTCAATGGGTCCTTTCATGTTAGTAACAAGGGTCTTTGGGACCCCAATAGACCAAGCAATAAATTCATCAAAAGGACCAACATAATAAGCATAAACATCGCCATAATCATCACAAAAGAGTTCATAATTCGGATTGTGAGACCGCAAAACCAATATTATTAGTCTTGTCTTTTGTGACAACCTTCTCAGCCGTGCTTGTCTTTAATTGCACATTCTTGGTCTTGTTCTTCTTGGTTTTCTTCTTCTTGTACTTGGTGACATACCCAAGTCCCTCTCTACCATGATTTGACCTTTGCTTGTCAAGGACTTCATCAAACACCTTTGTCCTTTGTAGTGATGTCCTTGATCCCTCCTTTTCCACATTAGCATTTTTCTTGTTACTATATGTTGAGTTGGACGAGCTAGGAGTATCATATATGGCCAATCGACTTTGAAGCTGATCATGTGACTCATTGAGGATAGAGAACTCGTTTTTCAACGCCTTGTGAGCATTGTCAAGTTTCTCCAATTCCTCGGAGTCTATCATGAGCAGCCCCAAAGTCAATCCTTTCCTTTTTAACTTCTTTGCCTTGGTGACCGCATTGTCACGTTCCTTAACGAGTTTAGTCACAATTTCTTCATGTGACTCTTCCATAGACTCAAGCCTCTCTTCAAGAGAGACCCGAGCTTCTTCTTCTTCTTCAAGAGCATTCTTTAGGGATGCAATTTCCATTGCATCCTCCCTTCAATTCTGCCCTTTTCTTCGAGGAGTGCTTCGTTTTGGGCCAGCTGATCCATAAGAGCCTCAAAACTAACTTTGTGCTCACCTTGCAAGTTAGTATAGAAATAATCCAAGGCAATAATCTCTTCTTTAACCTTAAGACTAGCAGGATCATCCATGTCTATCATAGCCTTGGGAAAGGAAGAGTTAGAAGAAGTTACCTCAGCTTCTTGCCATGAGACAAGTAGGATTCTTGTTGATGATGTTTTCGTTTGGAGAGTCAAGAGTGATGTTGATGTAGATGTGGTGGCTATAGCAGCCACCTCTTGAGAGCTATCGTCCTCGTCTTCATCTTCACCCCCGATGAATATTCTTCTTGAGCTACTAGAACAATCTTTGGTTGCTTCTTGAAAGGAGCATTTTCTTTACAAACTGTTTCTTCGTGGAGCTTTTGATTTGTCCTTGAAAATGAGTCTTCCTCCATTATCCTCTCTACTTTGATATGGACACTCAGCTTCTGAGTGTAACCGGTCACCACAATTAAAGCAAGTTCTCGACTTGGGACCATTTTCTTTTCTTCCATAGGCTCCACTTTTGCGATCTAGTTCAGCTTTAGCCTTGGCTAGATCTTTCCAAAAGTTTCTTGCATAAAGAGCCAAGTATTGTCCGTGGATCCTTTTTATATCTTCGAGACAGTCAGCCTTCTACCGCATATTCATCATGATCAATCACACTAGTCTTCAAAGCCATGTTTACCCTCTTTGCATCCCCATAGCTCGAGCACGAGCATCTTGATTCTTGGCACCACTTTGAATGCGGCCATTTCTTGCATTACCTCATTGGATGACATGAGGTGATAATTATGCCTACCTTGGAGACTTTTCAAATCTGTGGGCTCAAATGGCATAAGAACCGACATACTTGCGCTTGATCCAAGCATCATCAACATAAGCGCGTGGTTTCGAAGGTAGTAGCTATTGCCTTGAGCCTCCTATACATGTCCTCGTGGTCTTCTCCATCCAAAGATATAAAATCCTTCACTTCATTGCTCAAGGCATCATATCTATTCCTTCTCATACTTTCATTTCCGATGAAGAGCTCGGTGAGAGCATCCCAAGCTTCTTTAGCTGTGCTAAGATGCTGAATGTGTGGTATGTCTTTATCTCTCAAACCAAGCTGTATCATGTGTAGGGCCGTAGCATTGAGTTAGCTATCGACCACTTCTCTCCTTGTGAGATTGTTAGGATTTCCAACGTGAAGACCATTTTCGATGATCTTCCACAACTCTATGGAGGAACTGCACACATGAGATTTCATCAAAAATTGCCATTGAGAGAAAGTAGAAGGCAGTTTGGGTGGATCACCCTATTATGTATATGTGGGTGAGGAATAGGCGGATCGGGAATACACATGAGAAACCTCATTGTATCCATCCTTACCTATCCTTTTTCGAGGAGGAGCTCTTACTTGTATCATCACCTACCACTTCGTTATCTTTGGAAAGCAGTTTTACCGTTTCCTTGGATTGAGTGGTATCCTCGTAGTTAGATGGAGGTGATCTTTGCGGATGTGGAGAGACGCATTATCAATTGACGCATCTCTTCCATCTTAGCCTCTATAGAACTCACCAAGGTTGTTTCCAACGTCTTGAGATCGTTCATGGTGACTACCTCCGGAGCATCACTCCCATCTCCCTTGGAACCCATACTTCTCTTAGGCTGTTAAGCCCGAAATAAGAGCCGAGGCTCTGATACCAATTGAAATGGATCGTATGGGCACCTAGAGGGGGGGGTGAATAGGTGCTAACCAATTTTAATATACTTTTTCAATTTTAGGCTTGACACAAAGTAAATTCTCTAGATATGCAACTACGAGAATTTCCCTATATGTAACCCTAACTACTAAGCACATAAAAGAGGAGCGAGGAAACCTTAGTGGAGCACGCGGAGACACAGGGATTTGTTTTACCGCAGTTCCTTCCTTGTTAGGGGAAGTACATCTGCGTTGGAGGGGTGGGCGGTTCTAAGACCACCACGCCACAATAGGCCTCACCCTATTCTCCGATGGATCTCGCCACGAGAGGCCTGATCGACCTTCTCCACTATTGGATCCCTTCGAGGCAGGAACCGGTGCCTTTTACAACACTATCGGGGCACACACCCACAACCGAATTGGGGGCTCCCGGGATGACAACAAGCTGTCACAAAAACAAGGTTTATCAATATAAACAAAAACAAGAATCTAGATCTTTGCAAGAAATACTAGATCAGAGGTTCTCCAAATGAATGGAGAGGAGATGAAGAGCTTGATTGCTGATGATGAAGGTCGAGTTCTCCTCCTTCGATTCCCAAAGGGATGGGGCCTTTGGATGGATCTAGGTCGAGCACTCTTGTATGAACTTTTGAGATCTGATCTGTTCTTTTTCGAGATGAATCAAGAGTTCTGGCAGGAGGGGGATTGCTGGCTTAAATACCCCTCCCGGATCTGGTCACAGACAACTTTGGGCGGATTATCCGCCCCACTTGGGTGGATTATCCGCCCCAAGAAAACTCCGCCTAAGGCGGAATCTCGGGAAACTCCGCCTCTCGGGCTTGCGCCTTGGTGAAACTTGAGAAGATCTTGGGGCGGATTATCCGGCCCCCTGTGGGGCGGATTATCCGGCGTAGCCGGAAAGTCCGGCCAAAACTCCGCCCCCTCTCTGGGGCTTGCGCCTTGGCGAAGAGCAGGAGGGGCGGATTATCCGGCCGGGCCAGAAAGTCCGGCCAATGTTCCGCCCCCTCTTCTGGGGCTTGCGCTTGCTTGGGCAGAGGGAGGGGCGGGCGGATTATCCGCCCCTGGTGGGGCCGGATTATCCGCCCCCAAAGGCAGATTTCTGAGCTGCAACACTTCAACACACATTAAATGATCCTTGGTATTGTTATCTAACACACAAAACACTAGGGATTAAGAAATGTTCTTTCAGAAGTGCTCAAGATCCCTGGCAAGTGACTGTATCTCATTTGCCTGCTCCACAATGGGGCGGTCCTCAACCATCTTATAGTCATAGAATTGTTCCATGACATACAGTTCACTGCCAGCATCGGAGACTCCAAATTTTCTCTCGAGCGCATCCCATATATCCTTGCCAGACAGATATGAATCGACAATATTGTCGCCAAGAATGCTGATCAAGGCAATCTTGAAAGTGGTATCAAGTTTTTGGAACGCCTCTTCCTGAGCGGGATTAAGTTCTCCCTCAGGTGCGACATAGATGGCGTTATAGCAGCTCATGGTGCGAAACGAACCGCTTTGCATGCCATCGTTTGTAATTCACACCTTCGAACACAGGTGGCTTCATAGAAGCAACAAAGCCACTTGGGCAAATTGCCTGAAATAAGGTTTTTGGATTGTTGAATAATAGAGCAATTTACCAAGCGAATTATCCATAATAAACGCTAGATAAAACATGATTAGAATAATAGGCAATATACTAATCATGTGAAATAGCGAATACATATTAAGGCATATAACCAAACAAACTGCAAGGCATAAAACTTTGGATATGGTCAGAACAATATTTATAAATAAAACATACATGGTAACGGCAGCAGAAGAGGAACCGCCGGTGTTCGTGTCGGCACCGTCGTTAGCCATGTCGTCAAGGAAGAGGGTGTTGATGTCGGGGAAGAAGTCCTCGTCGGGGAATACGTCGCTGCAATCGCTATCTGTGAGGGAGTCCGTGACGAAGCCAGTAGTCGCACTGATAGCACCCCCCAAAAACCTTATCGCCCTTCTCATGTGACTCAAGCGCAGGTCTCGGTTCATCGGCTAGCGGTGCACGCCGCAGGACGGGATGGGGAAGATCTAGGTAGCGCAGTGCTCTAGAACTGGAGGCGCAAAGGATGTGCGACAGACTGTCTGAGAGGAGGCGCGACCTCTCTCTCTTATAGGCACAGAGGGGAGCAGAAGATGAAATGAATGGACGAAAGATAAAGCGAACATGCGCAGCCCACCGGACAGCCTCCACTCAATTCATATTCATTTAACTCGTATTAAAAGTCCATTCAAAGCAAACATTTCAGCTTCTGTACATCTGTTCATATACCATTCATGCGTGGCAAAATATGTAGGGTTTCGTAGAATGGAAAACAAAAAATTTCTATCGCATACAAACAAACAAGCCAAGATCTATCTACTAGATTGTAGCAACAAGTCGATGGAATAACTCACCCTCGTAGATTGCAAAGTGTTTAACGAGAGCGGATTCTCGTGGGTGATGTAGTCGTACTCTTGCCGATCTCAAGATCGCGTAGACGATCCTTCCACAAGTTCCTCAGCGCTCCGCAATCGGTTGGTCACACATTCGGTACTCGTGAATACCTTCCTCTCCCTTGTTCCAAAGAAAATGAGGTTGTAGCACTCTCCTCGATTCCGCAAAGACAAGCGTGTACCCAAGTAGAGGGGAGATCTCGCAGGGCTTCGCCTTAAGCCGGAGCAAGTATGGTGGACTATGAGAGAGAGCCTCGGTGATCTAGGGTTTATACGCACCAAGTAAGAGCAAGGCCGGCGGCTAGGGTTTAGCTAGGCGGCGGCAGCAGGAGGTGGCGGCGCCGGGCTAGGGTTTGTGGGGTGCGTGGGTTGTGTCTTGGAGGGGCAGCCCTGCCCCTCCTTATATAGGTGGAGGGGCGCTCCAGGGGAGGGGAGTCCCTCCCCAACTCGGTTTCCCAAGTGGGCCGGCGGTGGAGGGGAGGAACTCCTCCCCAAGTAGGTTTCCTACTTCCCCTCCACCTTCCAAAATAGCCGTTTGACTTTTCAAATTGGCGTTTGACTTTTCAAACTAGGATTTGATTAAACCCTTTATTTTGTTCAGCGATGACACCTAGTACATGATGCAATCATTCCAACTTAACATGACACATTCATGTACCCTTCCTCCTCAGTCTTGACATTCGAACCTTCTAGAACATTCGATGAAAACACCGGACCATTCTCCAACCGACAGGACTTTCCTTATATGAATCTTATTCTCCGACCATTCCGGATCTCCTCGTGATATCTCGGATCCCATGCGAGACTCAACAACATTCGGTCTCTTACTCATCATTCCATAACTACTCAAACAACGTCGAATCCTTAAGTGTGTCTCCCTATGGTTCGTGAATTATGCTAACATGATCGACACTTCTCCATCAATAACCAATAGAGGAATCGAAATTCATATGGCTCCACATATTTTTCGATTACTTTGCAATCGAATGAACCACTTACATACGATACCAATTTCCTTTGTCTCACGATAGTTTACTTATCCGTGGTTATGATCGTCGGTATCTCGCATACCTAGTTCAAACTCATTCTTGATAAGTACTCTTTTATCGTTCTGATATGTGATCCCTTGTGAGCTACCACATGCTTGCAAGCTAATTGGATGACATTCCACCAAGAGGGCCCAGAGTATATCTATCCGTCATATGGATGGACAAATCCCACTCTTGATCCATGTGTCTCAACCAATACTTTCCGAACATTCAATGCCACCTTTATAGACACCCAGTTACAGTGTGGTGTTTGATGTCATCAAAGCATCCTTCTGGTGAAGGTGATATGCATGATCTCATGGTCGAAGGAATTAGGTTACTATGTATCAGAAAGCATATAGCAATTGAACTATTAAAATGACTTGATCTTTATGCTACACTTATCTATAGGAGTATGTCCACCATATCATTCTCCTAACAATATGATCTTGTTGTTAATAACATCTCAATGTTCATGATAGGGAAACCACAATCATTTATTAACCAACAAGCTAGTATTATAAAGAGGCTTTACTAGGGTCTCTATTTTAGTTTACAAATCACACAAGTATTAATGTTTCCTTGTTAATACTATTATAGCATGAATGTAAACATTTATCATAAACACAAAGATATAATAATAACTATATTTATGATTGCCTCTAGGGCATTGACGAGGTTTAATCTCGTCAATGCCCATTGTTATGGACTTGGGTTTTGGAGAAGATGGGGATGCTGGAGATCGTGGCACGGTTAACAGACAAGCAACCAGGGGACACGAGATTTACCTGTGTTCAGGCCCCGAGGGAAAACCCTACTCCCCTGCTTGCTCTTTGATTATGGCGGAATCGAAGGTTACAGGTCTGTGATTCGATGGCGTGGATGCGTGTGCGAAGTATGAGTTGAGTTGCCCTAGGACGTGCCCTCCGGCCTTTATATAGACTTAGGCAGGTCCGGCGTAGTCCTAGTCGGTTACAAGTTCTAGGGTTTTACCTTTGAATTTCCTATCTCCTCTAGTCTTGCTCTCCAAGGATCCAAGACGTCATGGGCATTGGCCACGAAAATCTTCATGGGCAGCGTATGTGCCATGGGCCTTCCTTGGCTGGACTAGGTATCTGGTTACGTGCCGTAGGGTATAACCATGTCGAGAGCCTCGAGTGATCAGTCGAATCGTAGATTCGGCTGAGGACTCTTCCATCCTTCGGGAGCAGCTATATGTTAATAGTATATGTGTGTAGGGATTGTTGATGCGTATGCCTGACTCACCCGACGGATCGGGCGCTTAACTCTTAGGACGAAACAACACGATCTTCTTCAGTTGGTCCCTTAACGGGCCGAAACATATCTTGGCGTAATTCAACTCGGCCGCGGAGGACTTATAGGAGTGGAATTCTAGTGATTTTAATTGGTGTACCCACGCGTCTGGTGATTTTTCATCGTACTGGATGCAGTTCATACTAGCAGAGCCGATCAGTGCGTTGCCGTGCCATCAAATGATATCAGAGGTCTTATCTTTGCGTCAGACGCGGCATCAACATTTATCACCTCGGAGGTGCTTCGGGTGGCCAAGGAGATTGTTACTCACTTAGCGTTTTGTTGGGGTAGAGTTGCCAAAAAAGTTTTTGCATGCGAATCCGGAAGATCGCAGTCGAAGATTTCATAGGGTTCGCGACCAGCGCTCCCTATGGGAGTAGCCCCAAGTGTTCGAGTCGTGACTGGGAGACTTTAGTTCAAGCATTGTTTCAATCATTAGGTCCGCAGGACTCGAAATTTTTCGGATGCTTAAATCCATCCTCCCTATGGGAGTAGCCCCCGAGTCCGTAGTGGAGTCGTAGACTCGACGTAGGACTCAGAGAAGTAATTTTGTCCTCATTCGTCTGTCGGTGATGATGCTGTGCGGTACGCCAAACCTGTAGACAATGGATTCGAAGAACTTGATGGCGGTTTTGCCCTTCTGGTTGGTGACTGGCATGGCCTCGATCCACTTGGTGAATTTGTCGACTGCGACCAGGAGGAAGACGTGTCCTCCTTTCGAGGATTTTGGCAGTTTGCCGATCATGTCAAGGCCCCATTGGGCAAAAGGCCAGGCTATGGGTATGGGTCGAAGTTCGGACCCAGGTGCGTGCGGTTTGTCGGCGAACCGTTGGCACCCGTTGCATCTTCAGACGATGTCTTTCGCGTCGCTCATGGCTGTTGGCCAGTAGAATCCTGCTCGCAGAGCTTTGGCGACGAGGGAGTGGCTACCTGCGTGGTGGCCGCAGATGCCCTCGTGTATATCTTGGAGTATGGCCTTGCCGTCGTTGATGGTGACGCACCGTTGTAGTACGCCCGTAATGCTTCGTTTGTACAGATCGCCGTTGATGATGGTGAAGGCTTTTGACCGACGAGATATGCGCCGGGCATCTGTCGGGCTGTCTGGCAATTCTCCGTTTATCAGGAACTGGAGGTATGGACGTGTCCAAGTTTCTTCGACTGCCATGACCTGCATCAGGTTGACCATGGCAACTTCGGTATCCAAATTTTCGGGTCCTTGACCTTCGGGTAGCGTATCCCCCGAGTGTTCTGCTTCTTCGGGTGATCCCTTGGGGATTTTCCGCTTGATGGATGGCACGCAGATCTGTTCGAGGAACACACCTGGTGGTACCTTTGCACAAGTGGAGCCGATGTTGGCGAGTCTATCGGCCTCCTCGTTGCTCTCTCTTCCAACGTGCCGAAGTTCGCAGCCGTCGAATTCTCCTTCGAGTGCGTTGTATAGCGCGCGGTACGCGATCATGTTTTCGGCGTGTGCGTCGCACTCATTCATCGTCTGCTGTACGACAAGGTTGGAGTCACCGTAGATGACCAGGCGCGTTGCGCCACATATTTTTGCCATCTTCATGCCATGGATGAGGGCTTCGTATTCGGCCTCGTTGTTGGAGGCTCTGAATTTCATCTGAAGGACGTACTTCATCTTGTCACCTTGCGGGGAGGTCAGTATGACTCCTGCCCCTGCTCCGGCTTCGCGTTTGGAGCCGTCAAAATGCATTGTCCAGGACTGCGACATGTCTGGGGTGTCAGGCAGCTGCAGCTCCATCCAGTGCACCAGGAAGTCCGGAAGGACTTGAGATTTGATTGCGTGTCGCTTCTCGTAGATGATGTCCAGGGGTGATAGTTCAATGCCCCACAGGGCCACGCCGTCCGTGGCCTCTCGGGTTATTCGTAGTTTCCTCGTCGGTTTGGATGACCGCGGCGCCACAGATAGCGCTGCAGATTGGTTAGGCTTCCGCAGCTTCGATCCGAATCGTAGGTCCCTTCATCCGAAGGTGGATCGCCAGATCGGAGTTGCAGCAGCCGCTGCAGAGAACTCATCTGTTGATGGTGACGTCGTAGCACGGTGTGGAGCCCATGAAGCGGGCCTCGATTGACGGCACGGGCACCCGCAGGAGGCGGAGGTGCCGCTTGTCCCACCTAGAAGCGAAGCTCCAACAAGATTTCGAGTCCGTCACCCACGGGCTCGAAATCCTTCATGGTATCCGGAGTGGGTGAAGTCGAAGCGCCGAGGAGGTGATTCTCCGTCGCCCATGAGTTGTAGATCGATCGGTCGGAATCGCCACGACCAAGACAATCAGCAGCCCCAATTCCAGACGGCGCCAATTGGCGAGGTTTAATCTCGTCAATGCCCATTGTTATGGACTTGGGTTTTGAGAAGATGGGGATGCTGAGATCGTGGCACGGTTAACGGACAAGCAACCAGGGACACGAGATTTACCTAGGTTTAGGCCCCAGGAAAAACCCTACTCCAGCTTGCGCTCTTTGATTACGGCGAATCGAAGGTTACAGGTCTTGTGATTCGATCTGGCGTGGATGCGTGTGCGAAAATATGAGTTGAGTTGCCCTAGGACGTGCCCTCCTGGCCTTTATATAGACTTAGGCAGGTCCCGGGCGTAGTCCTAGTCGGTTACAAGTTCTAGGGTTTTACCCCTTTGAATTTCCTATCTCCTCTAGTCTTGCTCTCCAAGGATCCGAAGACGTCATGGGCCTTGGCCACCCGAAAATCTTCATGGGCCAGTGTATGTCTGCCGTGGGCCTTCCTTGGGCTGGACTAGGTATGCTGAAGTTACGTACCCGTAGGGTATAACCATGTCAGGCATATCTCCAACAAAATAAAGCTCGGCTCGGCGAGATTCCCGCAACCCGCGGCGCGCGCGTGACGAGGCGAGGCGAGGCGAGCGAGGAGGAGGAGCGCGCGTGTGGAACTCTCTCCTTCTCCTTCTCATCCTTTTACCAAGTGGTAGGAGAGCTCACCTTATAAGCTGGTCCAACTTTCACTCAACTAGCAATGTGGGACTAAACATTTGTCCCAGCTCTTGCCTTGCATGAATGGGCCAAATGGGCCTCTAGGATTTCAGGAATTTATTGGCATATAATAAATGGGCTGGGCCTATTTAGACAAAAATTCCAACAGACACCACACCTCAATACAACAGGCGAAGACGAAAGACCGGAGCCACCGCTCCAACTACCACGCTGGCCCCAGGGCCATGCCCCTCTTGGCCGAAGACGAAACCGCCTCTGCCAAACCACCAAAACAATCCACAAGTCTCTTTGTCCGGTGGACGACCAAAGCGAGTCCTCAAGAGACAAATCGACACAAAAGCGTCGCCCACGCCCGATGCCGCGAGGAATATAGGGTTTTCCCCGGAGAGCCCGGGCGGAGGAGCAAGAAACACCCGCTTCAACGATGACTTCAAGAAGGATGCGAGACCCACAGACGTCACCGTCGCCGGTCCCGACCAGCCGCCAGGACAAGGCTTTCGCCCAGCGAAGAGTCCAAAACCTCACACGCACCCAACAGGACTGGCACACCCACCACACCTCCCCTCCTCCACCAAGCTCTCGACGATCAACAAGCATCCCTTCCTCCGCCACGCCTAGGCTCCATGTCGCCGCGACAAAAGCCACCATCCGGATCATCACCGCTGCCCACGAGATAGTTGCCAAAAAACAACCAGAGCGAACCCGGACAGCCGCCACCGTGAAAAGAAACAGAAGATCACCGCCACCAAAACACCTCCTTGGCTGCCCAGAACGAGCCCCGTAAGAGCCCGCACTGCCAACAACGAGCCCACCGACCATGCGTCGCCCGCCGATTGCCGCCGCCCATGCCTGCAACCACGGTGCACCACAGCAACACCGAGAAGACCACCAACAGACTCACCGCGGACATCCCGCAGCAACCGCGCTGCCATCGTGGTCCTCTTCTAGCATCCTTGTGGCCGACCGAAAACCGTCGCTGTGCAGCCCTCCTTTTAGTTTCTAGTAATATATCATTTTGTTTACTTATTAAATAATTGTTTGGAATACAAAAAATAAAGGCATGTGACATTATGACCTAAAGGTTAATAGGATTGATAGTATACTATTATGAATAAGGTATAGGGTGATTACTCGGAAGCTCATATGGAAGGAATGAAAAAGTTAAGCATGCTGGGACTAAAATAGTCTAAGGATGGGTGACCTAGTGGAAAGTGTGACCTTGGATGGGTGACCTAGTGGGAAGTGTGACCTTGAGTGTGCAATTTGATATGAGATTAAACGTGTTTAGAGTTAAAAAATATTTCCTATGCATTTAAACGTTCAAATAATTCAATTGTTTTGAAATTTTCAAAAAACAATATTCTCCACGTGGCCACCAACGCCGATGGTAACCCCCTCGCACAGCTCCACCAACGCCGAGTGTTTCCCCCTCGGTGTTGCTCCTACACCCTAGCCCTCCAGCGTGCTCCACGTGGCCACCTACGCCGAGCATTTCCCACTCGGTGTTGCTCCTAGGCGCCGACTTCTGCGTGCCATTAACTTTCTGAGCTGACGGACGGACTATACCGAGAGATGAGATAAACCGCCAGCACAAGCCTCTACGTCGAGGACCAAAGCAACGCCGACGGTATCAACCCGTGCCGAGGACCACCTAAGTTGAGGGCTTAGTGCCGAGGGTCACCCTCGGCGTTGATTAAAGACGAGAGTTATCTGGACTACGCCGAGCGTTTTTCCTCTCAGTGTTGAACTTCCTTCCCGTAGTTATAGCGATCTTCTTCTCACGCTGAAATTCTGAGGTGGAGCGTGCGTTTTCTGCCTCTGGTTCGCTGCACTAGGCCTTGGGCCGATTGAAGCGTTGTGTTTCCTTGGTTTTGACGTGCTGCCATCGGATGGGGAAGGAACCGAACGAAAACGAGTAAACGACCAACATCCCTCTCCAGTATACTATTTGCTAGTAGTCAGAGGATCTCGTTCCGAGATCTACTACCCTAACTGTTCCTTCCTAGTACTCCGCCCTAATCTACTCCGACTACAACTTGTATAATAATTCCACCCGGCCGACTCCGATAGCAATAAGGATGAGCCCTCTTTGATAAATACTACTACTCCACTAGTAGCAGTAGGAAGAAGACCAAATCGATCGATCTTGGGTCATGTCCCCCGTGTGTAACTATTGTAATGCGTCGCTGCGTGCGCCGCCAGAAAGCCGCGATGCGGAAGAAGATGAGAAGGTTTGGTGGGACTGGGGGGAAGCCCTCATCGACTGCGCCGCCTACATGATCCCGGAGACGAACCACACCACCGCTTACTATTTCCCCTTCACCACTTACGCGGGCGTGAAGGAGCAGCTACAGGTCACCTTCTGCCTCCTGCCGCCGCCGCATATTTCCTATTTCTGCGTCTCCTTCACCAGCGGCGAACGCTCCCGGTTCATGAGGGAGCCTCGCATACAGGCCACGCAGGGTAATCTCGCCCTCATCTGCGTGAACTAAGGGATTCACCCGTTTCCCCGACCCACCGACTTCAACTTCTTTGTCTACCGTGGCGGCGGCCATGAAAGTGGAACGACCCCCACGCTCCAACTCATTCCCCACCCGGAACCAGATTTCTTTCCATGGAACAAATACTGCTACTTCACTCGGGGTCAGACTGGCATCCTTCAAAATAAAGCACTAGATGCCTTCAAAATCGCCACGGTTTGTACTCGATTCGACGAATCGGGAATCGTGCAATATGACATCTTCTCCTACGATTCCGCCGGGGCTAACTGGACCTGCGAGCGCACAACCTTCTCCAATTCACAGGAGGAACTACCTAAAAATTTCTTCTCTGACAGGGTCATCACTGTCTCCGGCACCATGGCCTGGGTCGACCTATCCCAGGGCATGTTCCTCTGTGACCTGCAGCAGGAGCCAAGCCCTAGGCGGCAGCTTCGCTACATCAGGCTGCCCAAGCCAGTGCAGTCGCGCCACAATTTCCCTCTCTTGGTCAGAAGCTCGTCCTTCTCCCGCGATGTCGCTCTTGTCGATGGCCGCATCAGGTTTGTCGACCTCGAGATCGACTGCACCAGCACCCAGGGCCTGCACTATCCTTGGACCGCAGTGACATGGAGTATGTCAGTTGGCGATTCACAGTTTCAAAAGGACGTGGAGGTGAAGTCTGCTGATATCATTGCCTCCTCCTTGGACATCCGGTCTGTCTTTGTTGCCCACCCAAGTCTCAGCTCCCACCATGCTGATATCCTCTACTTGATGGCCAAGCCTACCCTAGCTCTTGGTGACCCCGGCGCAGCTGTACTTGCTCTTCACTTGAAGAACAAGACGGTGGAGAGAGTGGCCAAGTACACCACGCAAAGGATAGGCACCATGGACTTCGCCTACATGCTCACTACTATCTCCAAGTATCTTGCGCCACCAGGAGCAGGAGGTAACCCTTTTTCTTCAACTAGATTTCGGAATGCTAGCTACATTAATTCTAGAAAGTATAGAATTTGCTGTTGTACTAATACCAAGCATGACGACAGCTATACATGTTTTTTCACACTAAAATCTGAGTTTTCTGTGCAGATTCAAAGGCAAACATGAGAAAACGAGGGCCAGCGTCGCTGGGAGGAACCTTGTCCAAATGGATTTGTCCAAATGGAAGAAGAAGATCTGGTCTACTTGTCCAAATGGAAGAAGAAGAAGATCACAGCAACAAGCCTCCTGATGCCATGGATGATTATTACGGGGACACTATGGACTTGGGATAGGTGGGACACTACACTGTCCCTTAGTCGCAAAACGGGATATTATTGTTTATTTGTTTGGTTATGGTTATTATTCACTATGATGATTGATGAATGTTAAGGCAGGCAATTAATATTGAAAACATCTTCAGTTGTCTCTTTGCTTATTACTAGTAGCGCTGTTGGTTCCACAATGTAGCGCTGTTGAAAAGAGTCGGGTCAAAACACTACCAATGTTTTTTCCATTCAGGTAGATATATGCAGCACATGTGTCTAGATGAACACGTACTTGCATTGATTTTCAAAACTTATCTAGCTTGATATATTTGCTTTCTGCTTTCTGGCACATACCAGTCTTTGAATTAAAAGTGTTCACGGAGGATATCAACAATAATTGGTATGTTACACAAGTTTAAATTGCTATATATGTTCATTATTCAGGAGCTTATAATTGGAGATCTTGTCTTACAAATAACATAACTACTAGAGTTACACGCGCCTTCGCCGCGCGCCTGCCTGCCTGTCTGCCGTAGTTTTGGGACGCAGCCGTTTGCTTGCTTGTTGTGCTTGCACTGAATAGTTATGGCAAGATCAGTTTAGCCACTTGTACTTACAGATCGTTGGCAGTGGAGATCATCAGAAGCGTCTTACCTTTTGTGCAATCTTTTATCTGTTTAGATGGTTTGCGTTATGCTTATATCGATTAGTTACTCCGATCAGATCACTTCAATTTTCTAGGCGAGTGGTGACGACCGTCAGAGGTGAGGATCTAGCTGATTTTTTTAAATAATACGAATTACTTAATCAATATCACGAATAATACTTAAAATTAGGAATTTTGAAAAGTAGCGTGGCCTCGGGGTCTCAAACACCGACCAGAACCCATTTGGTAGTTGAACCACCAACAAGCACTCGTCGGTGTATGAACCACCGACAAACACTCGACAAGTACTTGCCATGCACCACCCTGCGTCTGCCTCTGACCAACTGGTCGTGAGTTAAACTCCCGAAAGGTCATTGTCGGGAGTTCAAACCCTGAGGCCGCACTAGTTTTCAAAATTAACTTCGTGCATTTTTCGTGAAATTGATTTAAAAATGTATTGTTTAGAAAAAAATAGCTAAGATCTATCTCTACTAATCGAAACATAGTATCTGATATATATGTAGGTTCAAAACACCTTGTCAAGACAAGGAACGGATTCACTACCGTGGTCAAAATAAAAATATAGAGTCGGACTGGATTCTCGATAGACCTAGATCCTTAACACGAACGACAAAGTAAACATTTAAACATTATTACTACTCGGATTTGGAAGGACCCGAACCACTAGGGGACGCTACCGCCGGGGTAAAATCTGAGTACATTTCCTTAGGCCTTGTTTGGTAATAAAGTATTTGTGGGGATTAGAGGAAATAATCCCCACTAAATCCCAAATCCCCGTTTACTTCAAATAGTATGTTTGGTTCTAGAGTATTTGACTGGTTCAATCCCCACTAATCCCCAAGTTCTAGTGTGTTTTTCTTCAAATCCAATACACTACTTCTACCTAGTGGATTGGTGGTAATTGGGATTTTATGGGGATTAAAGAGGTTTGATTGTAGGTGGGGGTTTCACCTAATCCCCTTGGGAATTATCCCCACTAATCTCTACTAAAACACTAGTACCAAACAAGGCCTTATTCGGATGAGGAGAATCCTGGCCAATATCCTGCCAGACGAGCCCACACCACGTGAAGGACCTGAACCGGACCATGGGTATGTTTGCGCGCGCGCATGCACTGGAGTCATCCAGGAGTCGGCCGAGCTCGGCGAGGAAGATCTCGATACGGCTGTATGACGAGGCATACCACCGCCAATGGAATTAATCCCCTCAGCGAGTCGCCGCGCGCCCATGGGCTGCTCAAATTCTATAGAGATCGAGATGTGTAATTGAGTTTTCACAGAAACTACTATTAGTCGTTTTTGGTCAAAACTCGATTTCTTGGCTTTGTGAAAACCGATTTTTACTTATTATTCTCGTTTTAGGAGTGGAAGCCAAACAGAGTTTTAGGTAGTTACATGGTTAGCTGAGAATAAGGGAAACTAGTTCTCTCAAACCTATTTATCCAAACAAGGCCCTAGGGACATTGGCGCATTGTCAAGGATAACGCCCTAAGAGCCAATCCATTGTGAAATACCTTACTGTCTCAAGAGTCACTAAATTGATGGTTCAGTTTATATATAACTTAAAAAACAAACGAGGGTATGCGCATCAACAACAAATTAACTAACAGCATGATTAGCAACACGGTAACACAGTAGGGATTTCTTATCTAATGCATCGACTCCTGTCAGTTGCCCCCCCAGATCTCTATTGTAGAAATTATTCAGCTCTGAAAACCACTTCGTTTTTTAGTACACACGAGGCAAAAAAAAAAACTATTAAGATGTTACTCCCTCCGATCCATATTACTTGTCACTAAAATGGATATATCTGAGCGTATATTTTTAGTCACATTAGGAAAAGCGTCGTGCTGCGTTAACGGAGATAAAACACTACGTCATGGAAGTACACCCTAAACACTAATACATGCTTCCTGATACATGTGCATCCAGGGGCAGATCCAGACAAAAAATCCAGTTAGGGCAACTCAGTTGACTGGGATCACTTATAGTACAAATCTCCTTTTTTTTATTTTCATTCAAATATGAACAAATTACACTAAAATTTTAAAAATTAAGTCGGGGCAAATTCCCCCACTCAGCTATACTTGGGTCCACCCCTAGGTGCACCTGCGCCTACGCCAACAGACCCTATTTCGTGAAAGCCTTCATCTCCCTTAAGATCAAGGTGTAGAAAAAGCAAAAGAAGGCAAATAAACGTGACCATGAGAAATTTCCATCAAATTAAAGACATGATATAAAAGTCGAGAAACTCCCATCAAATTAGACACGATATACAACTCTTAAAAATTAACCAGGCATCAAAATACATAGAAATACTCCCTCAGTTCATAAATAACTGACTTAGGCCCTGTATGTTTGCGTTTCAGCTGCAGCTTTTAGGGTAGCTGCAACAACCAGCCAATATTTCAACAGCGCTTGCGAGAATCAGGGCAGGAAAATCAACTACGCGCTCGGTCCGGCCGAAAGCGGGGCGGAGGTGCTTCCCGAGCTTGACGAGTTGCAGCAGACAAGTTTACCCTCCAGACTTTGGAAAAATTGCAAACAATCTGTCACCGCACCCCTCCACGAACTGCACCGCCACCCCGCCGGGGGCCCAACTACCGTAGATCGAACTTCTTCGTACGCCGCCTCGAGCTGTGTCTGTCTGCCGCCGTCCCCGTGATCCTACACAACGACTTTGCCAAGATCTGCTGTGACCTGGATCACCCAGTCGTCACCGTCATCCGCCGGGATACATGAGATCGTCAAGCCGCTATTGTTTCGTTGTGTCTCATACGCCACCCTACCACTGACTTTCTCCACCGATTTGGCCAAGTCCGCCTCCGACGTAGCCCCCAAGAGGCTTGCCCGCTGCATCTCTGACAATGAATCTTCTTGTTAAAACCAACTCAGATTTGCGTGTTAGCAGATACATTTAACCATCATCTTGTTCGTCATCTATGCTCATAACACTTAAGACCATTAGGTTGGTACTTGGTAGCAACAGGGACATACCACAAGGTCCTACTTTTGGCTTGAAAACACAAGAACCTTCTATATCACTGATAGTGAAATCATTATGATAATGTAAATGTTGAACCTTCATTCTAGTTGCTAACCACGGTTAGAGTACCATCCATTAACTCTTCCTAAATCTTTGCAGAAATTCATTAAAAGAGTTACCCAATTTCATAAATTACCCGGACCCGCTTTAGTTAACTAATACTATCTTAACTATGTCTTCTAGATGAATCAGTAATTGGAAGTGAAAGAAAACACACCAATTGCTTGCAAATCGCAAAGGCCAAGTCATGTCCCACCATATTTTCTTGCATGATCAGTACTGGTTTGCATCTACCTATTGAACAGAAATGGCTATATGTAGAAGATCTCCATGGCCTTGGAGTAATGCAGAAGGAACAGTATTAGAAGGAAACATGATTCGAACACATATATTATCATTGCATTCTACTCCCTCTGTTCCAAAATATAAGATGTTTTATCGAACTTACACATTAAAAGTAGTCTAGATACATTTCCTTCACAAAGCTAAAACATCTTATATTACGAAACAGATGGAGTAGTGAGTAATCACAGATTAAAAGGTAGCTACGGGCCCACTACCTACAAAAACATTCAGGGTGCGGAAAGAAGTGCAGAGTTGAAATATTAGAATCATAAACCTGCAATTGTACATGAGAGGAAGTAAACAAGAATTAATTTATTTGTTGTTCGTCCACATAGAAAGGATCTAGTGGCATGTCAGCAGAGAATGAGCTATGAACGTAAGCTTTAGGCGACACACATCTTCTGGACTAACCTTCAGAAGAAAATCTTCTAGGGAGGTGATAGAACTCCAGGATCAGGTTTGGAGATGGCCTCCGCAGCGGCAGCTCCGCTCCATGGCACTGGCGATGGCTCTGGCTCTATGGTGGCCGCAACACGGCTTCACGGCGGCTCTACCTGCGGACATGGCCACAACGGTTGTCCTCAACGGTGGCAGGCTGCCTCCACGCGCAGCGACAGCGCGAGGTGGTAGGCTCCCCTCCGAATCGTGAGTGACGCTCTGCACATAGTCTCGAGCATGAGGAAGTCAATGTATTATCCTTCTATAGTTTAACAAAGCAAGTGTAATTATCATCCAAAGCACAAGAAAAATAGAGGCAGCCTTGTGAAGGAATCACTGCAAATAGGGGAACATCATAGCTGATTCAAACCAAAAAAGTATGACTTATATCATTCTCTTTGATTTAAACTATAAATCTGTGGCAGGAAAACACCAACAATTCCCTCAAGGCAACAAACCTATAAATAGCGTGAAGGAAAAAACATGACCTATCTTCAAGTGCAGGAAAATGCATATGTAATTTAATCCTTTTAAAAGGTAAATCATTCTCTTCAGAAGTAACATTGGAACTCCAACACATTTTTCGCATTTTTAGAACAGAAATAGCTAACATCACAAAATTTGTTTTCAGAAGATTACTTTAGTCATCACAACAATCATAACAATCTGTTCTTCGCAGATATGACAGCGAGGACAATAGTAACCTGGGGTGCTTATGATATTCCCTACGTAGAAATATATATGTCTTGAGCATAGATTTAATCAGCTATGCATTTCGCATGATTACCATCCTAAAGCATGCATATACACAGTGAAACCTTATTAGAGGCTTCAAAACCATATTACCATTAGAATTATGATGCATGTTTCTCAGGTCACGATTTTAAATACAGGGATCAAGAACCAGCAAGAATCCGAAAACAGAATAAGAAACAACTAAAATAAGACACTCGAGGAAAATCTCAGTTGTTGCATGAATACATATTTCCTCCATTACATATATCATCTAATACGCTTTGACCTAAAAGTGCTGCAGCATTTCTTGTTATTTTTGGTCACATGAAAAAAATTACATCTTATCTATTCACCATTTTATCTACAAGCTTGATACCAACCTGAAACAGTGGAGCCACTGTTAGTTCAAACCAGAGCATAGAAGATCAGAACAAGAAACAGCACTGCTTCTAGTTACTTCTGTTGATTTGTTACATCTAGTTACTTCTCCCCGATCACCGCATCCACAATACCCCACATCAGAGTGAACAAATCACACAGAAAATCCTCGCATTGCTGCAACAAATCCGACGTAAGCAGGCACACAGAAGTAACCCTTGTGGCGTAAAGAGACCGATCGACTGTGTAAATGTTCGTTAAAGTGCACATACTACTGACTTGGTGTACACACCTTGATACTCTTGACAACCGGCTTATTGGCCACTTGAGGTGGCGGTGGATCCTCGCCTCCGGATTCCGGCAACCTTAGTGACGCAAATAAAAACACCTTAGAACGCAAGATCTACAGGCAACATGTTTAGAGAATCTTACAGAATAAGAGTATAAAAATACCATTTGGGTGATCTTTTGCCAGATACTTAGGTTGTACTTGGTGTTGATGTGTGATCCTTCTCCTCAAGTTGATTAGCTACCTAGATTTCTAGAGGAAGGAAAAAAGAAGAGAGTTAAAACACTTTAGTCTATGCCCACAAGCTTTATTCCATTTATGATTCAGCTCACATACAGAACAATGTGAAAGAAAAAATAAAAAGAAAAAGAAAAAGAAAAAGAAAGAAACTCGCTGCCATGTTTGGGTCTGCACAAACAACACAATTTGCATAGATGAAGTGGTACTTCATTAGATTTTTTTTGTGACAGGTACCTCATTAGTTCAGGTGACGGATAAACACAGAAATCTCAGAGGTCCATGCTACAGCATCCTTCTCAGCCATAGCATCGAACAGATTCTTACCCAAGTCAGTGTGACCACTTCTCCAAATTCCCATACACATTCATAAAAAAATTGAATAGAAAGGGATCCTTGAGACTCCTAGATTTCAAAACAATGGAGTGTACCTGCATTGCCCGAGAGCAGCAAACCGCTCAGCCAAACCACATAGGACAGTGGCTAAGGTAAGGTGGTATCCTCAGGCGGAACCTCACTGCTGATCATCCTAAGAAACTTCTGCATACATGATCCTGCTTAACCGGGCCTCATACGCAGTCCAGAGAACATTCCACAACATGAAATCTCTCAGCGGCATAGAAGCGAACACCTTCCATGCTTCCTCCACGACGCGCAACAGATGCAAGTGTCCACAAACACCCAGGCACACGAGGGTGACATGGGGAGCCCGTGGTCGATGCAGGCGTCGTGAAACGCATGGCCACAGGGGCAGCCATGTTCGCCACTGCTCGCCTGTGCACGACGCCTCGAGGCAAACGACGCAGACCGGCAGCGCATCAGATAGTCTGTCGCGGGGGGATCCTTGAAGAAGGGGAGGAGGCTGATTTAGTGGGGAGGGCGAAAGCTCGTCTAGCGAGAAGCGGTACCACTGCCCTCCAAACACCGTATTGACGCCAGACGGAGGCGGGGATGGTGGGTCGGGGCGAGGTAGAGAGGGTACTGGGGATGGTGCACGACGGCGGCGTCGATGTCCTCTTTGTTTCGGGCGCTAGGGGACCAGGTATTTTATCAAATTGATTAGTGCAGGCGTGATTAGGGGAGACAGAATAGGCGTGATAAGTAGGGACGGGGATTAGAGCGGACGGGAGTTGGACGAAGCCATCCGTCGGACGAAGCGGAGTTCCAGAAAACGGAACGTTTCGTTCTTTTTAAGTAGTAGATAGATAGAGATATAGATATATCCATTTTAATAACAAGTAATATGGATAGGAGGGAGTAGTAGAGTTAACAGGTTCTTGTTGACTACGTATTGTGCTCGCTTAAATGGGGTGGTCGTTTTGTCAACAAACTTTGCTGCGCATGGAGTATCACTGACTATACACTATTTACATTGATGATTCCTTCCAATAATAGCTGGTAGTACACTGAACAATAGTAGTGTGCTCCACTTGACATGTCTTTATTGCTTTAAATGTAATAAACACTCTCTCCGTTTTTTATGTAAGACCTTCTATTTTTCTTGATAATACATGTATCTATACACGTTTTATTGTTTAGTTTCATCCATTTTCGTCCGAAATATCTAGAAGATCTTATGTTAGTGAACGAAGAAGTAGAAAATACACATGTCCGATGAAATACACATGGTGTTAGAAATATGGCACTCTCGGATTGGAGGTTTTGTATGTATAGTCCTAGGTTCCATTAGATATTTCTGATACGCAGATACCATATTTCAGTATCTAATTGGTCATCTGATAAATTATACCATTGAAGTTCATATTTTTGAATCTATATATCTGAATTGCGTTACTCAGATGCATTATTAGGTAGCAATGTCGGCAATATGACTTAGAGAGTTCAAGCAAATAGCAGTGAACACTTTTGGGTTAAGACCACCCACATGGCCACATGAATATATAATCACTACATCATTTTCAGTTCAAACTTGTATGGCGGCTACTATGTAGCAACTAATGGAACACAATTTTTTTAGCCTTATATTTTAAATTGAGGGAACATAAGAACAAAAGAATTTATACTTTACCTGAAGAAAAACCATGACATGTATATGGGCTTAATGTAATAATTTGCTTGTTTACACTCTCGAATTCATCAATTAGTTTTTCTTTGATTATCCTTCATGATACTAACATCACCTTCTACGATTGTGGCACCACATCGAGCACTAGACAACATAAGATAAGAATTCCGTGGAAGAAAAGATGGGGGTTCATCTAGGAAATTGTGGGCAAATATGAATATATTATTATATTTTTGGACCATTCCACATTTTTTACCATTACATCATACTCGAATTACATGACTGCTGGAGTGCACGAAAGCAAATTATTTTTACACTGGACAAGAAAGGAACATAACATTTGAGCTTGATCTTCAATTATTCTCCAAGGTTACGAGGGCCAAAGAAGAGCTTCAGCCTCTGCACCTCTGCAACACTTATGTAGGTGACCTTTGCCACCACCTCTGCCGGCAAGATGTTGCCGAAAAGCGCATAGTCAGTGACCTGTATGCCTGGGTTCTGGTTGCTCAACACACCGAACACCTCAGCGGTTGTGTTGCCGACATTGTAAAAGAAACGGACCAGGCCCTGCGGGAACAGGAACATGTCCCCCTGAGACAGCGTCTTGGTGTACACGACGTTGGAGTTGGAGGTAATGAAACCTGCCATAATCGTGCCTTTGACGACGAAGATGATCTGGCTCGCCCTTGGAACATTGTGGAGTGGCACGATGCCGTTAGTACCAAGGAAGACACGCACGGCACTGAGGCTCAACCCATTGATTCCTGGAAAATAGGAGCCATAGGCAGGCACAAAGGAGATGTTGAAGGGGTCTATTGTGACCGGCGGAGTGGCTCCGGAGAAGTAGAAGTCATTGGAAGTAACTATGGCGGCAGGCTTGCATTGGTAGCTGACTGGCGTGTCACTCAAGAGGAGATTGGCAACGCAAAAGTCCTGCGTTAGGGCGAGCGACAAGAAGGGCATGAGGAAGAAGGATAGGAGGATGGGGAGGAAGACAAGCTTTGCCATGGTTGGTGATGTGTTTGTGGCTTGCGGGGAATGATGATTCGTGGGGGGTTTATATAGGTGTTTGTGTATACATGTGTGAGTACATCATGTGTGGTTTTGGTAGTATGGTATAGTACATTATTGGTAGCGGATATAGAAGTTATTGGCAGTATGGTATGGTACAGTATTGATAAGGCTATAGTAGGAGTTATTGGCTGTATAGTATGGTACATTATTGGTACCTCCAGCTAGCACGGCCCGGATGCATGACTAGTTTTGGACACATTATTTTCCCATTTCGGCCAAAACCACTAGTTCCTTTTGTCTGTACGAGCTCGTAGCAATTACAATGGTCTTGAATCGTGAAACTGGATGCACGGAGCAATTGAAGAGCCGATTATGATCAAATCAACTAGAGTAGAGAACCAATCTGTGGTTGGATGATTAGGAGGGCAGTGGTACCCTCAACCCACAAGACTTTAAACTCAGGTTTGACGCTTTTGTGTCTCATAAACAGAATATTCTTTCAGTGAGAGGTGACATTTCCGTCGATAGCGGGCGACTGCGGTGACTTTGTCAATCTTAAGACCTCCCGGTTTAGTCCCTCGGAGGTGCTCATAGGGTAGGTGTGTGTGCGTGTGTTCATAGGGGTAAGTGTATATACATATTGTGAGCGTCTACGTTTGTACTGTGTGTTATGTGTTGATCCAAATTCTACAAAGTATAGGCCAACTTCTGACGAGTGGAGCGAGGCCCGTCGCCGGGAGGCTTGGGCGGAGCAGAATAAGGAGAAAAGAAACGGAACTTACCAACCGAAAGATAGGTCCGAAGGTACTGGTAAGGCTGTTGTTGTTTCTGATAGTTCTGATGGTGAATGCTTAGCTGTTTTTGTTGCTTGTGCTTCTCGTGATGATGAATGGATACTTGATACTGCATGTTCGTTTCATATTTGCTGTAACAAAGATTGGTTCAGTTCATATGAGTCTGTGCAGACTGGAGATTTTGTGCGTGTGGGGAATGATAACCCATGCCATATTGTTGGTGTTGGATCTGTTAAGATCAGGACACATGACGGCGTGACACGCACGTTGAGTGAGGTGAAGCACATACCAAACATGACCAGAAATTTGATCTTCCTGAGTACCATGGACGTTGATGGATACAAGTATGCCGGTGGGCATCGAGTTCTGAAGGTATCAAAAGGTTCTCTTATTCACATAATAGGTGATATGAATTCTGCTAAATTATATGTTCTTAGAGGTAGCACTTTGCCTGGTATTGTTGCTGCTGTTACTTCTAATGATTATGATGATTGTAGTAAAACACATCTGTGGCATATGCGTCTTGGGCATATGAGCGAACAAGGCATGGCAGAGTTGGTCAAGAGAGAGCTAATTGATGGTTGCAACTTGAGTAAGTTTGAGTTCTGTGAGCACTGCATCTTTGGTAAGCATAAAAGAGTTAAATTCAATGCTTCCATTCATACCACCAAAGGCATATTAGATTATGTGCATGCTGATGTATGGGGTCCATCCCGTAAGACTTCTATTGGTGGTGCTAATTACATGCTTACTATTATTGATGATTACTCAAGAAAAGTGTGGCCTTATTTTCTGAAGCATAAATCTGATGTTTTTGATGCTTTTAAGAAGTGAAAAGTTATGGTTGAAAAGCAAACTGAGAAGAAGGTAAAGGTACTACGTACTGATAATGGTATGGAATTATGTTCTAATGAGTTTGTGGAGTTTTGCAGTAACGATGGCATGATCAGGCATCACACCATCCCATATACTCCTCAACAGAATGGCGTGGCAGAGCGCATGAACAGAACCATAATCTCGAGGGCTCGTTGTATGTTGTCTAATGCAGGTATGCATAGGCGTTTCTGGGCTGAAGCAGCCAACACAGCGTGTTATCTCATCAACAGGTCACCTTCTATTCCACTTGAGAAGAAAACTCCCATTAAGGTATGGTCATGTTCGCCTGCTGATTATTCACAGTTGAGAGTTTTTGGCTGCACTGCATATGCTCATGTTGATAATGGAAAGTTAGAGCCTAGGGCTGTTAAGTGCATATTCCTTGGTTATGGTTCAAGAGTTAAAGCATTTAAACTATGGAATCCTGAAACTAAAAAGATTTTGCTAAGTAGAAACGTTGTTTTCAATGAGTCTGTTATGTATCATGATAGCTTGCCATCAGATACCTCTCCTGTTGTTGTTGGAGATGAGGGAGTTAGTGTGCAGGTGGAGAACCTACAGAAAACTGTTGATAATGATGCCATCGTTGAAGATACACATGAGGAAAACATTGATGATATTGTTGTTCAGCACTCACCTACTGTTTTGCAGCAGCCACATGAGTCCATTGCTGCTGATAGACCGAGGCGTAACTGTGGTCCTCATCCTCGTTTAACTGAAGAGCGTAATCTTGTACATTATGCTTTGAGTTGTGCTGAACAGGTGGAGAACGATTCTGAACCTGCTACATATAATGAAGCCATTGCATCCGTTGACCGCGAGAAGTGGGTTTCTGCTATGCAATAAGAGATGCAATCGCTTGAGAAAAATGGCACATGGGATGTTGTGCGCTTGCCTAAACAAAAGAAGGCGGTCCGCTGCAAGTGGATCTTCAAGAAAAAGGAAGGTCTGTCTCCCAAAGAGCCTTCAAGGTACAAGGCAAGGTTAGTAGCAAAAGGGTTCAGCCAGATTCCAGGTATTGATTACAATGATGTGTTCTCTCCGGTTGTGAAGCATAGTTCCATTCGTACTTTCTTTAGTATTTTGGCTATGCATGATCTTGATCTTGAGCAGTTAGATGTCAAGACTGCTTTTCTGCATGGAGAGCTTGATGAGGAAATATACATGGACCAACCAGAAGGCTTCATAGTGCCTGGTAAAGAGGATTTTGTGTGCAAATTAAAGAAGTCTCTTTATGGCTTAAAGCAATCTCCAAGATAGTTGTATAAAAGGTTTGATTCATTTATGATCTCACATGGTTTTGAGAGGTCTAAATATGATAGTTGTGTTTATATCAAGTTTGTTGATGGGTCACCTATATACTTGTTGCTATATGTTGATGATATGTTAATTGCTGCCAAGGGCATGAAAGAAATCACTACTTTAAAGGCACACCTAAGTAGTGAGTTTGAGATGAAGGATCTTGGTGCTGCTAAGAAGATCTTAGGTATGGAGATTACCCGAGATAGAAAATCTGGTTTGTTATTTCTTAGTCAGCAAAGTTACATTAAGAAAGTTCTTCATCATTTTAATATGGATGGTGCCAACTCAGTTAGTACTCCTATTGCTCCTCATTTTAATTTGTCAGCTTCTCAATGTCCTACTACTGATGAAGAGTTTGAGTACATGTCAAAGGTGCCATATTCTAGTGTTGTTGGTTCTTTGATGTATGCCATGGTTTGTTCTCGTCCTGATTTATCATATGCTATGAGTTTGATAAGTAGATACATGGCTAATCCTAGTAAAGAACATTGGAAGGCTATTTAGTGGGTTTTCAGGTACCTTCTTGGCACTTCCTATGCTTGTTTGAAGTTTGGCAGGACCGGTGAGGGACTCGTTGGCTATGTGGATTCAGATTTTGCTGCCGATTTGGATAAGAGAAGATCCCTCACAGGTTATGTGTTTAATGTTGGTGGTTGTGCTGTTAGCTGGAAGGCTACATTGCAGGCTGTTGTTGCACAATCTACTACTGAAGCTGAATACATGGCTATTGCTAAAGCTTGCAAAGAATCTGTTTGGTTGAAAGGTTTGTTTGCTGAGCTTTGTGGAGATGATTCTTGCATTACTTTTTTTTGTGACAATCAAAGTGCCATATACCTTACAAAAGATCAGATGTTCCACGAGAGAACTAAGCACATTGATGTCAAGTACCATTTTGTTAGAGACATTGTTGCTCAAGGTAAATTAAAGGTATGCAAGATCAGCACTCATGATAATCCTGCTGATATGATGACTAAACCTGTTCCTGTTGCTAACTTAGTTGGTTTAACTGATTAGCCCAAGTGGCTATTGGCTCCGAAAGTATTTGCTTTGTTTGTTCAGGGAGATGGTTGATGTTGATGCTACAAGGAGGAATTTGTCTCAAGGTGGAGTTTGTTATGTGTTGATCCAAATTCTATAAAGTATAGGCCAACTTCTGACGAGTGGAGCGAGACCCGTCGCCGGGAGGTTTGGGTACGGTACGGATCGTCGAAGACCTAAGTTTCCACCGATATATAAACCCCTTGTAAGCCGCCGGTTGGGATGAGTTGCATCTGTGAAATCCCCGGCGTTTGTAAACACTCCTCGATATAGTGAAGTTTCGCTGGCTGGCGCCCGTGGTTTTTTCCTCTCTTTTTTGGAGAGGTTTTTTCACGTTAAATCTGTGTCCCCTTGCTGTGTTTTTCGTTTTCGTTCTTCGTTATCTTCTTGCTGCTATTGTAACACTGTGTTTCTCAAAAAAAAAAACTCAACTAGAGTACTGTATCGTCATATACTTTGCCAAATGAAAGAGCTAGCCGATTGTGATCAACTCAACTAAGAAAAAAACTACTCCTCCGTTCTAAAATATAAGATGTTTTAACACTGTGAAACTAATGAATCTAGTCTTCTTTTAGTGTGTAATTAAGTTCACTCCAAATCTCTTAAAACTTGTATACTAAAAGAGATCTAGACACATTAGTTTCACAAAGCTAATACATCTTATATTTTAAAATGGAGGTAGTTGTTGTAATCTTATTGCAACTACAAAAACGAAAAACCAAAATTGGATGAGCTGATGCCACACAAGCTGCGAGACCAGGAATTTAATTAGGTTAGATGTTTTCATGTGCGGCACGTATCCAAATGGATGACCGCTGTACTCTGTTTCATGTTTAAAATCGGTGCAGCGTTCGGATGATTCAGACTTAGAATGACAGAAATCCCACTTTAGCCTCGCTCAACCATATTTCTTTTGGCCTCTCCTCCCACTAGAGTTTCGAGAAGGAAATCCCACGATTTGTTTGTTGTCACTTTTTTTTTATAGAAATGGACGCTTTATTATTTAAAAGTAAGTTTACACTCGATCTCTGCATAGTTGGGATGCACATAGCCGATCAACCACTTGATCCTGCTCTTTATAATGCATGCATGGTCCATTGGTCCTCCTATGTGATGTGTTCACGAATCAGTGGCGGAATAAATAATATGTTATGACAAAATTTTAGGAAAGGGTATGTCGCGCCATAATTTTTATTTGTCTATTGACAAAATTTTAGGAAAGGATTTTAGGAAAGGGTATGTCGCGCCATAATTTTTATTTGTCTATTGACAAATTTTTTTTTAGAATATAATAAAAATGACAATTACAAAATATGTTATGACATTTAGATCAAAACAAGATTTTGCATTATAATTAAAAAGGTAAATTGTAGGACACAAGCACCGCCGGACGAAGCGTTCCAATATTGAACTAAATATTTGCTTTTGCATGCGACACTAAATAGCCAAAGTATTCTACACCTATATAATTATTCCGATGACACTATAAAATACAGTCATATTGTACTATTTAAAATAAATAATAAAATATGTGAAAAAGATGTTAAAAAAGCTACAACCGAATATGTATAAATTAATCATATAGTTGACTACCGAAGAGTAATTATCAAATTATCAACTGATGCTACGGAACTAACCTATAATACTTGTATAATACAAAAAAATAGTGTAGAGTCGCTCACATGCAGGTACACTAGCTAGATATTTCTTTTGCTTTCATAACATACAAGGAGATTATTGGCCAAAACAGTGAAGTAATCAATCGGGTGATAAGTATCTAGTACCAAAGCTAATACTACTGCATCCATATTAGTTTATTGGGCTAACATATAGTTCAAGAAACACGAGGCTATGGCTGGGACCGGGACTAATGGCCCTCGCTGGACGGCCCGAGCCACCCAGAACCATAGGTCCCGGCCAGTTAGACCACATTAGTCCCGGTTAGAGACACAAACCAGGATTAAAGGGCCCTGTCCCTGCCGCTCGCTGGGGGCACCCCCCTTTAGTCCCGGTTTGTATCTCCAACCGGGACTAGAGGTCTGGCTCTATATATACGCACAACCCCCTCCTTCTCTCAGCTGTTTTTTTCCTTGTGGGAGAGAGTGTTGTTGTGCTTTTTTTCTTGTTCATACATATGCACTAGAGGTGTTCGGTGAAATGTCCATTAGAGCGATGCGAGTTTAGGTCACACAAGACAGACATGATATGAGGAGCCCGAGCCACACTTAAGTTTTGTCATCTTTGTTTCCAAGTGTAATAAAAGGTTAGAAACTATTTTCTCGTTTAGACCGCCGTGCGGTATTAATTTTAGCATAGTGATTGTGTTTGACATATATTTGTATGATACAGATGAGCCATCCATGGATGTACGGTGACCGACACTCTGCCGCTTTCAGAGAAGGCGTGCGTTCTTTTCGAGTTGTGGCCGAGGAGAACAAGCGGCTGGATGGTTTTATGTGGTGTCCATGTGTTGACTGTAGGAATAAGAAGGTTCACACTTCCGCAAGAGTCATTTAGAGCCACCTGCTTCGGTCTGGTTTTATGTCCGGCTATAATGTTTGGACCAAACACGGAGAAAGAGGGGTTATGATGGAAGACGACGATAAAGAAGAGAAAGATGATGACAACTACCGATCTATGTTCCCTGAATACGCTGATACCGCAATGGAAGATAATGAAGAAGAAGGAGGTGAAGAACGGGAACCAGACCGACCCACTGATGATCTTGTTCGGGTCATTTCTGATGCAAAGCGAGACTGCGACACAGAAAAGGAGAGGTTATAGTTTGAGCAGATGTTACAGGACCACAACAAATTGTTGTACCCAACTTGTGAAGATGGCCAGAAGAAACTGGGTAGCACACTGGAATTGCTGAAGTGGAAGGCAGAGACCAGTGTGACTGACTCGGGATTTGAGAAGTTGTTGTTACTCATGAAGATGTTGCTTTCAAGAAATAATGAATTGACCGCCAGTACTTATGAAGCAAAAAAGCTCTTCAGCCCTCTAGGATTAGATGTGCAGAAGATACATGCGTTCCCTAATGACTGCATCCTCTACCGCGGTGAGAAGTACGAGAATTTGGATAAATGCCCGGTATGGATTGCATTGCGGTATAAGATCAGAAAAGATGACCCTGGTGATGTTGACGGCGAGCCACCCAGGAAGAGGGTTCCTGCCAAGGTGATGTGGTATGCTCCTATAATACCACGATTGAAACGTTTGTTCAGAAACAAAGAGCATGCCAAGTTGTTGCGATGACACATGGAAGAACGTAAGAAAGATGGGATGTTGAGACACCCCGCTAATGGTCGACAGTGGAGAAAAATCGAGAGAGACTTACCGGACTTTGCTGGTGATGCAAGAAACTTATGGTTTGGTCTAAGTACAGATGGCATGAATCCTTTTGGGGAGCAGAGCTACAGTCACAACACCTGGCCCGTCACTCTATGTATCTACAACCTTCCTCCTTGGTTGTGCATGAAGCGGAAGTTCATTATGATGCCAGTGCTCATCCAAGGCCCGAAGCAACCCGGCAACGACATTGATGTGTACCTAAGGCCATTAGTTGATGAACTTTTACAGTTGTGGGATGAACCAGGTTTACGTGTGTGGGATGAGCACATACAGGAGCCATTCGACCTACGAGCGTTGTTGTTCGTAACCATCAATGATTGGCCTCCTCTTAGTAACATATTAGGACAGATGAACAAGGGATATAATGAATGCACACACTGTTTAGATGAGACCGAAAGTATATATTCAGATAATCTAGGAAGAATGTGTACCCATACAATCATCGTTTTCTTCCGCCCAGACACTGCTTAAGGAAAAAAGGCAAGCATTTCGATGGCGAGGCAGATCACCGGAAGAAGCCTGCCCCCCGTACTGGTACTGATGTGTTTGGTATGGTCAAAGATTTAAATGTAATATTTGGAAAGTGTCCCGGAGGACAACCTGTTTCGAAAGACGCCGATGGACATGCACCCATGTGGAAGAAGAAATCTATATTTTGGAAGCTACCCTATTGGATAGTCCATGAGGTCCGCTCTGCAATCGACGTGATGCACCTGACGAAGAATCTTTGCGTCAATATTCTAGGCTTCTGGGCCTGTATGGGAAGTCAAAACATACACCGGAAGCACGGGAGGACCAACAGCGTCATAAAGGACGAGACGGCAAGCATCCAGGGAAGTTTCAAGGGCCTGCCAGCTGCGCTCTTACCAAGGAAGAGAAGAAAATCTTTTTTGAAGTCCTTTTCAGTATCAAGGTCCCGTCTGGCTTCTCGTCTAGCATAAAGGGAATAGTAAATATGAAAGAAAAAAATTCCAAAACCTAAAGTCCCATGACTGCCACGTGCTTATGACGCAATTGCTTCTGATTGCATTGAGAGGGATTCTACCGGAAAATGTCCGGCTGGCCATTGTGAAGGTATGTGCATTCCTCAAAGCAATTTCTCAGAAGTTCATCGATCCAGAAAGTCTATCGAGTTCTGATTGATGTGGTCCAGATTAATCGTCAGCTTCGAGTTGTTGTACCCTCCATCTTTCTGCAATATTATGACGCACCTCCTAGTTCACCTAGTCAAAGAGATTAGAATTCTCGGTCCTGTGTTTCTACACAATATGTTCCCCTTCGAAAGGTTCATGGGAGTCTTAAAGAAATATTTTCATAACCGTGCTAGGTCAGAAGGAAGCATCTCCAAGGGCTATGGAACAGAGGAAGTCATTGAGTTTTGTGTTGACTTTCTTCCTGACCTTAAGTCGATTGGTGTTCCTGAATCTCGGTATGAGGGGAGGCTGACTAGAAAAGGCACAGTAGGAAGGAAAACAATGGTATATGCATGGACATGGATTCTTTCAATAAAGCACACTACAAGATCGCCCAAGATAAAAAGAGCACCAACCAAAACAGTGGTGTCCGCTTTGATGCAACAGATGACAATGGGCAGAAGGACACATATTATGGGTACTAGTTTAATACCCGTGCTTTTCTACGGACACATTGCGATAAATATATTGATAGTCATCTTTGTTTGACGGATGCATTTAATGTTACTCCTTTTTGAACCACATTGCAAGGAGAGTGTTTTATTCCTCCTCTATGCCGCTCCCGGGCACACCCTTACAAAACATCGGAAGAAATAGATATGAACAATTAACAATGTGTGACATTTCAGCTTTTAGAGTAACAAAATCACATGACGCATTACAATTGATTCAAGTGGCTACAATAGTATATAAGACGAACTGAACATCCCCTTAGGACATTGAACCATCATTGCAATTGGTCTCAAATAGAGTACTATTTTCAACAAAATATGTCGCGTAAGTGAGCATCTTCCAACATAGAAGTCTCACGGGTAAGTTAAATATCATAAGTGCTAAAAAGATAGAATTGATAGTGTCTCACTTCCAAATCTTAAAGATGGACCATCCTCTATACTTGCAATAAATTCTTGGAAAGCACTTCAGGAGAAAAACAAATCAATAATTTCAATATAATCAATACATATAGCAAGTAAATGAGTCAAGGAGATTAACTTGAATTGTTTAGCTGTGCTAAGTGTATTTGGTTGTGCACGTCAATTAAATATCTGAAGGTGTATATTTTGGTCAGAGTTGAGCTTCACGACTGAGGGCAGCCTTTGATGGACTTCAGAAGTCCGACGACATCTTCACCGCCCATCGCTGCCCGAGCGAGACGCCTTCTCGCTTCTATCGCCGTTGTTGCTCGCCTCTTTTAGAGTTTGTCGCCTCCTTGTGCGGGTGAATTCCAACTGCATTGAAAGAAACAAGAGTATTGTGAACAGCTATTTGTTATCCAATATTAGACTTCTTTATATTAACAAAATTGTACTTAATAAAGTCACATGGGTGAAGAGTCATACTTCATTTAGTAAACTGAGGTCGATCTTCTATACGTTTTTTTATCCAATGATTTTCCTCTCATGGTTAATCTCATATATTTTCGAATGCGAGAATATTATAACTTGACCAAGTAAAGAAGAAAAAACAGCTATCCAAATGTTTAAAGAGGAAAAGGCTCAATATCAACATGATTTCTTACCATAATATCATATCCAAAGCTCAATACCAACATGATGCCAAAAAAACTAAAGAAGCACCATTGTCTCTTATAGCAGTTTCATAGTGGCAACACGGATCCCTCAAAAACAATAGTGTAAACAAGAGTTAAACTAACAAGTGCCAAAGTGACCAGACAACAAGGAATTGATACAAAAATTACAAACTTGAAAGGTAGATGAAACTATTAGCAAATTTAAGACTAAGGGATCTACCTTGTTCGTAAGATCCCAATATCATTAGTTAACGAAACATGAATGTGCCTAAATTGATGCGGACATCTTGATGGTACCAAAAGATGTAAAGAGCAACAAAAAGAACATAACGTACCTACAAGGTAACATTGTAATAAGAAAGATTAGTGCACTTCAGTTAAAGTGTGTATTCTGTACGACTACGGTGTGAAATATGAATGCTAACTCAATATCGACACCATTTGGGCGCTAAACTACATCACTCCCAGATGAGGACATGCCCTGTCCTGTCTATATATTAGCAAACAAAGCTGTCAGAGATACTAACATACCAAGTTGTTCTCTAGAATATTCTAAATGTAGTGGAGGTATTACATGAGAATATATTGCGCCGATAGTAATAGTATCAAACATGAGATGCCTTCCATCTTATCTTGGGATTTCAGTCGAGTGTATTAGTTGATAGATCAATATAACAACACTTCCGAAGGAAAGACATTCTTATTTTTTTCCTTTAAACTGAGTTTTGTTTACGTCTGTACCTAGCAATGAAGCGAAACATATGGTACTTCTTTGGGTAGACAAGCGAAAGGGGAACCCTTCATTGCAAGGTACAACATGAATAGGAACACATTTGAACATACTAAAATGATAATTGAATGAATGGCTAACATTGTACTCAGATAGTGACCACATATTGCCAGAACCCCACTTACCGGTTCATTCTAAAGCATGGTATTAAAGGAAATTCTAAAGCTAAATTTTTTAAGGGATCTCTTGACAACTATTAAACCAAGTGATAATCTAACTTGCGTCGCCTAAAACTAAACCACCATGCGTGCCTTAAATTAAGTACTTGGCAAGTAAGATATGAATATTTGGTTGAAAGTGGAGACAATTCCCTAAATTTATTACTACAAAAGAGCAAGAAATATTTGCATGCCCACTACCTGCTTGTAATCAAACAATTTAAAGGGCTACAGGTAAAGCATGAACTAATTACCCGTGTGCTTGCATCATTCCCTCACTGCACATCCTTGGTCAGGTCGATGATGCACACCAACTCACAAATAGAGCCACATGTGTGTTTCCATCACTTTCTCGCTGGCTCCCTGGCCATCTTTGTTCAAGTTGATGCAGCCGTAAGAACTGTTGTCGCTGTAGTCATCTGAACGACACTCCAGCCTGCCCAGATCCTACCATTCGTGCACACACCAAGGATGGCAACTCGAGGCTGCGCACAACCTGCAAGATAAAAAGAAGTCACCAATAACAAATTTAACACTTCTCCCTAGCATCGAGTAACATTCATAATTTGAAGAGAGAAAATTAGAGGCCTTTGCAAATTCGCAATTGAAGAAAAAGGTGATTTGTCGAGTGTTGACTCAACAACCTGGAGTCCACAGATGACACATGAGTTCCATTGCAGTAGATAAAGTGGACACTTGTAGAGTACAACCCAGAACACCGTTTGGTCAAGTTTTTTTGCTATCCATCTATTACTTACACTCGCTGACGATCGATGCAGTTTATACTACCAGCTAGTACTAAGTATTAATCGACATCGTGAAGTGAGAAGGCTCACAAGGTCCAATTTCTTTCGACGAGATCGAGCGCCAGACGGACACGATGGTGGGATTGGCGAAAATTATTCTTCAACGCCTCGATGCACAGACCACGGGATTGGCGTGAAATTATTCACTTCCATCCGATGCGCCGAGGCTTCTAGTCCGCCGTCGTTGTCTCGCGGAGACAAGACAAAGCGTTGAGGAAGCGCCGACTGCTACTCCTTGGACAGAAAACATAACCGCATGAAGGATTTGTACCTCGGTTCTGTAGGGTTCTATACCTGTACGGATGGAGCCGGTCGCCCTGTCTCTGCCACGTACCTTCCGGGAGAATCCAGATAGGAGAGGGCGGTTGGGAGGGAAGACCACTTCACCCTAGCTCGTCGAAGGAGGTACCTGCACCGCTGCTTGAGGATTTGGAGAATGGGGCATGGGCGCGCGTGCTAGACTGCAGCGATCTGACACCATGTCGGGCTGGAGGCGCTTCGGAAGGAGGGCGTCCTCCTTGGAGGTTATCGGGCTGTTAGTAGCGGTGGGAGGGCGTCTGGGGCGGCGGTGAGATGGAAGGGGTGGCGGCGGGACCCTGTGCTAGGGCATGGGAGGAGGTTGGGAGATGATGATGCGTCGTGGGACTTGAGCTTTTTCGTTTGGGTGATCTGAACTGGTATTCTCCACTTAGGGGTGGCATAAAGTGTAATTAGGTAAGACAAGTAATGAGATGACGCATTGTACCGTCGGATGCAGATCATACCATCCTGATTGTTTGAATGTTTGATGTCAAAGTATCAAAGTGCGACCTACCAACACCAACTTCTTTTTAATAGTAAAAATATAGAGGAGATATGGGAACTTGAGTATGGACCTACTTGTAAGGTCCCTTTGTTTTGGTGCAAATGGGTCAAGATGACAGGAGGAGGGGTACATGTAGACGAAAAGTATGGCATAACAACAGTGGATCTCAACAATCTTGCGTACATGGACAAACCATTCGTCCTAGCCGACGATGTGGCTCAGATTTTCTATGTGAAGGACATGTCTACGGAACCGAGAAAAAGAAATCAGCAAAAGAATACATCGTCCGATGAGCCAAAGCGCCACATAGTTCTTTCATGGAAAAGAAACATCGTGGGAGTGGATGACAAGACATATATGTCAGAAGATTATAATAAGTTTCATGAAATCCCACCCTTCAAAGTGAAAACTGACCCAATCCTCCTGTTACGGCGCAGAATAAAACAACAACACTAGATAGGGATGTTGCTGTAATATATTAAACCTTTTATATAATCATATTGTTAAATGATGAAGATTCTCCATGGCCATGACGGCCGCACTATAAAAAGAGGGAAAGGCGGGCTAAGCCGCAAAGCACTAATAATAGGTTGAACCTTTAGTCCGGTTGGAGAAACCAACCGCTGATCAGGATTATGAGCGGGCGAGCAACACTAATAATAGGGGTTAAACCTTTAGTCCCGGTTGGAGAAACCAACCGCGACTGAAGGGATTGCGGCAGGCTAGGCCAGGCATCACCAATAATAGGGGTTGAACCTTTAGTCCCGGCAGGAGAAACCAACCGCGACTGAAGGGATTGCGGCAGGCTGGGTTGGGCAGCACTAATAATAGGGGTTGAACCTTTAGTCCCGGTTGGATGAACCTTTAGTCCGGGTTGGAGACACCAACCGGGACAAAACATGAGTGAGCACTAATAATAGGGGTGCGTGTTGACATTATGTCGTGAGTGTCGACACTATGCCGAGCTTCTTGTACTATAAATAGGCCAGTCCTCCAGCCAGTTTGAGGCATCTCCAAGATCGATGGTTTGCGAAAGCAGGGACACCACTACGACCAGTTTGAGGGAGATGCCGCCTGAGCCTAGTCCTCCAGCATCTCCAAGAAACTAGTCATAGAGGCACTCCCTAATATGTAAAATTAGGTTAGCTCCCAGGCATATTGATCTAGTTAGAGAAGTTACAAGCTGTAATATGGTCTTCGAGAGCAGGGACACCACTACGTCCAGTTTCAGGGAGATGCCGCCGGAGCCCAGTCCTCCGGCATCTCCAAGAAACTGGTCATAGAGGCACTCCCTAATATGTCACCGCACGTGTTTGGAGATCAGATCTTCATGGTAAGTACGATTTGGGACAACATCTTCATAGTTTGGGAAAGTCGTAGTACAAATCAGAACTAAAGGCCTCCCTTTAGTCCCAGTCCAACCATAAAACGGGACTAACACTTAAGACATTTATTAATATTTAAAAACTGAGACTACGGAATAGGGACTAAAGGCCCCCTTTAGTCCCGGTCCAGCCACAAACCGGGACTAACACTCAATACATTTATTAATATTAAAAACCGGGACAAACCAGGACTATCTAACACTCAGGAGTAAAGCCGCCCCTTTAGTCATAATCATGCCTAGTCTTATAGTACACAGCTTCAGGGTCTTCTTCGTCGTCATCATCATCATCGTCGTCATCGTCACCTGCCACTCCGGGGATCCTGAGCCTAGCCATGGCATATACCGGGGGCACCTGCCACTCCAGCCTCGGATTCACGGAGGGTGGGTGGACTTGTGGGCACCGCAGGCGAGGATGGTCTCCCACGGCGATGTAGCACATCACGCTGATGATAGTACGGTTCGCCCACCACAGACGGCAGCCGACTTCATTGTGGTTCACCGGGGCCAGGCCATCACCATCGTACCTGGCGAGCTCTCTTTCCCGCCGGTTAGCAAAGAAGGCATTCCAGGTGTCATAGTTGTCGGGATCCCACTAGGGATCCATCCGCTGCTCCGGCGTGAGCTCGTGGTAGAAGTGGTTCGTGATGGCCGCCTGTTGGACGGAGCCTTGAGGCACAGGAGGGACAGGAACACCTCCAGGCCAAAGATCGGCATCCGGCTACCGTGGTAGCCTGGTGGGCAAGGGTAGCTTGAGGCGACAATCGGTCTCTCGAGGGTCGAATGGCCCGATGGCGTATCCATTTCTGCGAGAGAGGAAGGTGTGGATGTGTGCATAACCATGGCGCGGTCGGCCTATATATAGATGGAAAGGGCGGGAAAACATGGCGGGAAATGGCGGGAAATATCTTTAGTCTCTATCAGTGGCTACAACCGGGACTAAAAGCTCGGTTCAGACGAAAGGGCGGAAAAACTTGGCGGGAAGCGGTGAGAAATGGCGGGAAATATCTTTAGTCCCTATTAGTGGATACAACCGAGACTAAAGCTTATTTAGAAAATTTATTTGGATTAATTATTCAAATTCAAGAACTTTTCATGTTGAAAGTTTAGTGAGATTCAAAAATATGCAAAAAATAATAGTTAATGCATTTTTTAAATTGATAATGGCAAAATGGTTAATAATTTGACTATTTGAAATAATTATTTGAAAAAACAGAAAATGGATTTGGATTAGTTATTCAAATTCAGGAACTTTTCATGTTGAAAGTTTTGTCAAATTCAAAAATATGCAAAAAATAATAGTTAATGCATTTTTAAATTGATAGTGGAAAAATGGTTAATAATTTGACTATTTAAATAATTATTTGATAAAACATAAAATGGATTTGGATTAATTATTCAAATTCAAGGACTTTTCATGTTGAAAATTTTGTCAAATTCAAAAGTATGCAAAAAATAATAGTTAATGCTTTTTTAAATTGATAATGGCAAAATGGTTAATAATTTGACTATTTAAACTAATTCTTTGTAAAACAGAAAATGGATTTGGATTAATTATTCAAATTCAAGAACTTTTCATGTTGAAAGTTTTGTCAAATTCAAAAGTATGCAAAAAAGTATAATTTAAATGTTTTAAATGATATATTGGAAAATTTGAAAAAAAAGCACAGCGCGCGCTGGGGTTTTTGGCCCAGCGCGCGCAAATTTGGGCCTTTAGTCCCGGCCCAGTTTACCAGCCGGGACTAAAGGTCTGGCCCCAGCGCGCGAAAACGAAACGCCCCCCCTCTAGTCCCGGTGCGTGGCACCAGCCGGGACTAGAGACCCCCTTTAGTCCCCGTTGTTGCCACGGACCGGGACTAGAGGGGGGTATTAATGGGGGCTTCTCCCCCGGTGCGTTCCACGCACCGGGAGAAGTTGGAGGCCAGAACGACGACAGCGCCGCCAGGCTGCCCGCCGATTTCTCCGACGAAGCCACGCCTCTCCTGGTCCCAAGGCCTCTCTCTCGCCGCCACCTTGGCCACTGCCAATGCCTGCTGACCAGGCCACCGCCACTTAGCCCTTGCCGACCATGCCCACGCCCGCGCCACCTCCACCGCCGGCCGCCAACTCTGATGAGGATTTTGTTAATTAGTTTAGGATTTTGTTAATTAGTTTAGGATTTTGTTATTTGTTAATAATTTGTTAATTAGTTTAGGATTTTGTTAATTATTTGTTAATTAGTTTAGGATTTTGTTATTTCTATTAGTGTATATATTTAGTTTATGATTTTGTTATATTAGTGTATATATTTAGTTTAGGATTTTTTTAGTTTAGGATTTTTTATATCGACACATGGAATTTGTTAGTTTAGGATTTTGTTATATTAGTGTATATATATTTAGGATTAATTAGGAGTTGTTAGGGTATGAGATTTATAATATTGTAAGTTATGTTTATAATAGGGTTTAGGGTGGTGGTTCTCGCGGGAAGCCGCTTAGTGTTAGGGTTTAGGGTGGTGGGTCTCGCGGGTTTAGTGGTGGTGACCGGAGTTAGGGTTAGGGTGGTGGTTCTCGCGGGGAGCCGCTTAGTCGCCCGCCTCTCCCGTGGCCACCATCACCGGCCAGCGCCACCGCACCTTCGGGTTTAGGGTTTAGGGGTTGTGACCGGAGTTAGGGTTAGAGTGGTGGTTCTCGCGGGAAGCCGCTTAGTCGCCCGCCTCTCCCGCGGACACCATCACTGGCCACCGCCACCGCACCTCCGGGTTTAGGGTTTAGGTTTTATTTGCTAAGTTTAAATAAATATTGTGTACATTTTGCAGGACCACCTAGTCCAGTCCGCAGAGACCTAGATTCGGAACACTTGCTCGAGGATATGATTCACGATGCCGATGAGGGATCTCCCTCGAGGTATCTGAACTCATCCGATGAGGGAGAGGAGACCAACAAACAAGAGGAAGAAGCCCATGGACGCATAACGCAGACCGACGAGGTATATATATATATATGATGTCCGATAATCGTCACTATATGTACCTAGTTGTATATATATTATGTTGACGAATGTTTCTTCTCTTAGGTATGTACATCGAGCAAGAAAACCAAGCGTGGCCCAGCCAAAAAGTTGCCCCAGGGTACTGTTTATGAAATTACAGAGGTTTCAGGACACGGCAAACCATTGGAACCAAAGAAAACAAAACAACTATTTGTACAACAATGTGGAGTTGTTTCTAGAGATCACACCCCGATCACTGTTCGGGAGTAGAATAATCCCAAAGAGGCGGAATGGAGTGATGTGTATATCGACGATAGGTTCAAAGAGCAACTATTTACTGACCTAATGGCACATTTCAAGCTGCCAGAATGTGACACTGAGGACGAGCCTGCTGAAATGAGAAAGAAAGTTAAGAAGTTTGCACTGAAGAAGATGGCCGAACTATTCAAGAACTGGAAGAATTAATTATAGCAATAGTATTAGAAGGATAAGAAAACCCCATTATTCGAAGGCTATCTTGCGAAGTAGTAGCCTTACTGGGATGCATTTGTGGAATATAGGAAAACAGGAGTTGCTACCGAAAAGTCAGAAAAAACAAGATAAATATTGTGAAGAAGAAATATCACCATAACATGGGGCCAGGGGGCTACGCGCCTGCCATGCCTAAGTGGGACGCAAAAGAGAAAGAGTTTCATGATAAATGGATCATTCCAAAACCAATTCGCGAAGAATGGGATTTAAGGGCAAGAAATTGGTTCCTTGGGTAGTGACGGGTAAATGTACCCAGGATTACATGGATAAAAGTGGTGAAAGATATTAAAGATGGAATAAAACAGTTTCATCCCGATAGAGAGAAAGACTTGCTGACCTTGGTCCTCGGGAATCGCCTCGCCTGTCTGGTCAAAAACCTGCCGCCGCCGATCCTATGCGATCCGCCGCCGCCATAAAAAAAACCTTGCCGCTGTCGCTTGCCTTGTGCCCCAGGCGCCGCCTACAAAAACCTACAACCAAAAACCCGCCGCCGCCGCCCAAAAAAACCCGCTGCTGCCGCAGATCCCTGCCGCCGCCACACAAAAACCTAAAACCCTACGACACAAAGGCGCAAAATTTTTTGCGCCTTCGGCATGACTACAGTGATCACGACAACCTCGACCACAGCTACATCATGATCGGCTATCTCGACATCGACATCGACATTAAGAACAACGTCTACAACTCAAGAACTCCAGTCAACAGCGTTCGTGTCGTCACTTGCGTCCACGCCACTCCCGCTGTGACTGTGGGAGGGAAGAGAGGCACTAGAAGGGGACGTAGTCACCGCCCCTATGTGCCAGCCATGATCATGTCTATGCAGGTGATGATGATAAGGAGGTGAAGATGACGGAAACACAAGACTTCAAATCCAGTCGCAAGCGTCCGCTTCACTCCTGCTCCGACTGAGGGGGGATGTTAGAGTATGTATACATGTATGGCTAGAGATATACTAGTACTCCAAGTCTCTACCTACCCTGTGTAACTCTATATAAACCCCCACAAGGGTCAAGCAATACAACACAATATTCTAGGGATTCAATATTTTCCATAGGATGCTCTCCCCTCCGACAGGGTGCCGGAAAGAACTTTAGATCCCCCCGATCTAGGGACGATGGTGGCGGCGGATACAGACAGTTTCGTGGATATTTGATCGGGTGCTTAGGGTTTCTGCATTGGGAGCTTCTTATAGGCGAAGGGGGAGACCGAGGCGGCGGCCAGAGGGGGAAAACCCTACCCAGGCGCGGGGTAGAGCCCACCCGCGCCTAGGGGGGTTTAGCCGCCCTGGAACGCCTCCTCGTCTCTCCTCTGAACTTCTTATTCCCCACGGAAAGTAATTAACTTTGACGTTTGTCCAGTCCAATTCCGAGAATATTTCTTTACTAAATTTTCTGAAACCAAAAACAGCGGAAAACAGGCATCTGACACTGTTGCAACTTGTTAATAGGTTAGTACCAGAAAATATGTAAAAAGCACCTCAAAGTGTAGACAAGCAAAGCAAAGTAGATACAAAACAAGCATGGAGCATCAAAAATTATAGATACGTTTCCAATGTATCAACATCCCCAAGCTTAACTCCTGCTCGTCCTCGAGTAGGTAAGTGATAAAAGAATAATTTTTTAGGTGACATGCACCCTCACAATAAAGATCCAACCATTTGCAAGCATTGAAAGCTGGGATCAAATAACTCTAAACATGTGCATGAAAGATAGAGTTCTAACAATATGACATAGTAACTATGCATGCAACATGACAAGCTACAAACACAGATCATGAATAACTTGCATTGAAAAACGTTTGTTTGTTTCACATATAAAAACATGGCATAGTGACAATCAGCTTGTCCCTCATAGAGTAGAAAATAGATGCATAGGACACCTGCAAAGTTCACAAGGGTGACTAGAAACAAGTAGCACAAGAACAAGTAATATCACAATATGCATCAATTAATAAGCTTTGGAATACTGCACACAGAATGCCAACTATGCTCTCTTAATGGTGCCTAAAGGTAGAAGGTGGAGACTCAATAATGGTGGAAGAAAGGTCTTTTTTTTGTAAAGGAAGGAGTGATTACAAGTTTCAAAAAGAGCTTCCAAAAATTATGGTACTTATTAGCTTTCAGCCCTCATTGCCCCTATCATAAGCATCTTGAAATGGTTAAGGTTAAAGTGGCAAAGCTGGAGTATATGCTTGACGAAGTATAAGTTGGCAATCTCATGTCCCTTGAGTACGAGGGCCACACCTCATGCATACTCAACTTTGGGTCCAGGTAAGTTCTTGTCACTTTAAGTATTTGCATATAATTGAGAACCGCCAACGGGGTACCCCTTGCACATGGTACAGGAGCTTTCCCATAACCAAAATGACAAGGCAAGAAGACAATCAGCATCTCAGCAATCTTCTTATATACCATGGTAATATGGTGATTTTTTCTCTCTTTCCTCTTTTCTCAATGTGTCTCTTTTTTATAAGAAGAATTATTCATAGATGTCACTATGGTGATGTTGCAAGTTTCCACCATGATTAGGCATGGCTTAGGCTAGCGGCCCAGGCGTTTCTCTAACACAGGATACAAAATCCATGGACTTATAAGTTCCCTCTTTATTTCACACCGGTGACATCCATAGACAAAAGAACATGATATCAAATGAGTACAAAGTACAAGTGTAATGTTGAAAACGTTCCCCGTGACAACACGGTTCTGCTAATTCCAACTTATAAGTGCAAGCATATACAACAAAGTTGTCACAATGGTTCAAGTTTATTAGGGGCAAAGAATAAAATGTTCCATCAAGTTCGTGAGGGCTTTAATCACTAAGTTTTCACATAACAAAATAGTTTTTAATTGGAATATAGTTGAAAACAAGAATATACTTGGAATGGTGTAACACACCATGCATATGAGTTTATAGTGGACACTTTGGAAAAACTTGGTTTCTTGGGAGTTGGAAGCATGAGTAGAACTTACTCATACAAGTGGAGGCTAGCAAAAGACTGGGAGCAACCAACTAAGAGAGCAATAATGGCCATAATCATGTAGTGCAACAAAGCATACTAATCATAGCAAAGAGTGGTACTACAAGTCAAGGAATAAATGATCATAGAGGCTAATGGTGACTTGTCATAGTCATACCATGGTGTGAGCATGTGCCAAGTCAATCCAAGCAAAGCATCAAAGGAGAATACCACAATATTATGCTTTTGCATGCTAAAACAACGCATAATTTCTTCAAGGCACAGTAAGCAATCCCAATTGTTTGGAACAAGACATGCTACATCAATAATCACTAAGCATAAAGTCAAAACAACACCTAGCATGTCATGCTAAAGTATAAGTCATAGTCAATGCAAGCTCCTCTTGCACTTCTAGCAAGAACTTTCTACTCCTTTTCAAACACCAAGCAAACTTATTTGCAAAACAACGCAGCGAGAACGGGGGTCCAAACTACCCAAGAAAACTAATCAAACTAATCAATGTAAACGAAAACTAAGACGATCCAAGAACAACACAATTGTGCATAAAACAATAAAAACGAAGTGTCTAGACAGACCTGAGTTTTTTATTGATAAAGAAGGGGGTGCCTTGGGCATCCCAAAGCTTTGATGCTTGTACTTCTTGGATATTTCTTGGGGTGACACCATGGTGGCTTCCCCAAGCTTGAGCTTTTGTCCATTATTCATCTCATTGCATCATTCTCTCTTTACACCTGAAATTTTTCCTTCACACAAAACTTCACACAATCTTCATTAGCAACATTAGCTTATTCAAAAGATATTAGACCCCTGGCAAAGCTTTGGAACAGCAAGGCTTTTAACTAAAAACATAAGCTACTGTAGTAACTCCTTCAAAAATCTCAATTAACCTAAAGAGAACTCAAAAAGGAATCAATAAGAAGCAAATGCAAATAATGGCAGAAATTTGTCAAAACAGGCCAGCAGGTAGAAACCGATTTTTTAGAACATCTTCTGTTGCTCAAATCAAAAAGTGTTGAGCTAATTAAAGTTATCTAACATACTGGGGGATTTATTCCAGAATTTTTAGCTCAATCCGAGTTACAGAGCCTCCTCACGAAGTTTTTTCGTGGAGGACAGAAATCTGTTTCGGGACAGCAACTCCCCAAATCTTACTTCCCTCTCCTTAGAGGTCATTCTTTGCACAAAAAGCAAACAAAAAGGATAAGGATAGGTCATTAAAGAAGTAATAACTTCCAAGACTCAAGGAAACTCTTGGGTTATCTCCTAACAAGTACTTTTCTTTAACACCTTTAAGTTAGGCACAAGAAGCAAGAAGAATCAAGTATTTTCAAATGAAGAATTACCCCTCTTGTTCCCTTTTTTCTTAACTTTCCTTTTCTCTTTAGGGAAGATATGGTTCCTCACCGGAGGAGCAAAGTGCATAATGCCTTTTCCCACATCTATTACAGCTCCAAGGTGCTTCAGTAGGGATCTTCCAAGTGTGATCTATCAGTTGCCTACACATTCAATAACAAGATAATCAGTAGTCACCATTTTCCCTGAAATTTTTGTAAACACACCTTCAAATATTCCAATGGGTAATATAGTGGCATTGTTGGTAAGAGAGATTTCCTCTCCTCCTTCAATAAGCCCCCAAAGACTCAAGGAATCAAAAATAATCTTTAGGCATGAGAGAAAATTCAGACATGATATCACAGCGAGCATAAAAAAGTGTAGTATTTATTGAGACTTTGATTATGGGAAACCACTTTGAAGGCTCAGAATTTATGGGAACATAATCATGGTAAGCCCTAAGAGTGTGATAGCAACTATTCATAGTAGCAATACCGGTCCCAAGAGTGTTCAACCTAGCAAAAATATTTGTGAAAGAGGAATCAGACTTGCCAGGTGTACCATAGATCATGATTAATTTCCTTATGACATCAAAAGCTTCATCCTCAGTACAAAGCAAAAAATCTTTTCAGCCACAACATCCAAAGCATATCTATAACGAAGAGCAATACCGCGGTAGAAACTATCAATAACCAAGCTGAGGCTTACCTCGTGCTCGGTTCCTCCTCAAAAAGAGATTCTAGACCAAGCTTCCTTAAAACTTTCTTCACTTTTTTGCTTAAAAGTGGAGATTTCTACCATAGGGGAAATAAAGGTTGGTCCAAAACCCGACATGGCAGCAACTAGAGCAGGAACTTTTTTTTGTGTGTTTTTCAATAAAGAAAGCAAACCAAACTAGACTATTTTTTTGAGTTTTTTTTGGAAAGAGGCAAACAAAACCAAGCAAAAGAAACAAAGCAAACTAAAAAAAATGTAAAGAGAAAGGAAGTGAAGGACTCCCGTTGTGAAGACGTCCTTAGCCTCCCCGGCAACGGTGCCAGAAAAGCTTGACGACTATCTACGCACAACCTGTTGGGAACTCCAAGAGAAGGTGTGAAGCAGCAAGCAACAAGTTTTCTCTCAGTTGAGACCGAGGTTATCGAACCAGAAGGAGGAAGGAAACGTCATGCAGCTGTTGCAAGCAACGCGGTGACCTCCACAACACAAACTCAAGACTTTGCCCCAACGAACAGTGAGGTTGTCAAGCTCACCGGTTTGCTGTAAAAAAGGATTAAACATATGGTGTGGAAGGTAATGGTTTGCAGCAAGTAAAAAAAGTAATAGTGGAAGATGTATGAATGGTAAAGATTGGACCGGGGTCCATAGTTCACTAGAGGTGCTCTTCTTAGATAAACAACATGGCATGAAGGGTAAACAAATTACAGCGGGGCAATTGACAGGAACTGAGCAAGGAATAACAATGCAATTACTAGTTTGAAAGATCCTATGAGATTCGATTGGGAAATACAACAAGATACATAGGCCGCCATCCAACTGCATCTATGACTAGAAGTCCACCTTCAGGTTATCATCCGAACCCCCTCCAGTATTAAGTTGCAAGCAACAGACACTAGAGGCATGATGTTCAGATGTTCCATGAACAAGAGACCATTGTTTTCTCCCTAGTAGCAACAGCACATCTACAACCGAAGAGATTTCTGTCACTTCCCTTGGAAACTAGAGGCATGAACCCACTATCGAGCATAAATACCCCCTCTTGGAGTCACTAGCAACTACTTGGCCAAGATAGCTACTAACAACGGAGAGCATGCAAGATCACAAACAACACAGACGTGATAGAATCATAAAGACAAAGCTATTAATTAAACCAACATAATAATCTCAATATCCATCAGATCCCCATAAACACAACATGTATGATTACAAATAGATTAGATCTTGATCATGAACGGATCTCACAAGATCTATACATGAAAGCACAAAGGAGGAGATACAACCATCTAGCTACTACATGGACTCGTAGTCCAAGGTGGAACTACTCACGCATCGTACCGGAGAGAAGGCCTCTGGGATTATCTCCCCTCTGGCAAGGTGCTGGGAAGAACTTCAGATCCCCCGATCTAGGGACAATGGTGGCGGAGGCTAAAGACGGTTTCGTGGATATTTGATCTGGTGCTTAGGATTTGTGCATCGGGGGATTCTTATAGCGAAGGGGGAGACCGAGGAGGCAGCCAGAGGGGGCAAACTCTACCCAGGCGTGGGGTAGGGCCCACCCGCGCCTAGGGGGGTTTAGCCGCCCTGGCACGCCTCCTCGTCTCTCCTCTAGACTTCTTGTTCCCAATGGAAAGTAATTGACTTTGATATTTGTCCCGTCCAATTTCGAGAATATTTCTTTACTAACTTTTCTGAAACAAAAAACAGCAGAAAACAGGCATCTGGCACTATTGCAATTTGTTAATAGGTTAGTACCAGAAAACATGTAAGAAGCACCTCAAAGTGTAGATAAGCAAAGAAAAGTAGATACAAAACAAGCATGGAGCATAAAAAATTATAGATATGTTTTCAACGTATCAAGAATGAAGATTCAGGAATGTAGGATAAATTCAATCTGCGACATTGAGTCCGTTGACACAAACAGAGTTAATGGACATACGCTAATATATAACCCCGAGGAAACGAAGGATAACTTGCTAATGTTTTTAATGGTGCAACATTACAAGACACAAATACTATTTCCTTACAACTACGGGTGAGAGTCTTACTGTATTGTGCACATTCACTTTTTGTTTAATCGATGTTAAGTGTATATAAAGGTGCGCAGGTTCCACTGGATTTTCTAAACATTGACGTTAACCGTGTAAAAGTTGAAATTTCAGACTCATCAAATAAGCTGATGAAAGACTACCGCAGCATACTTGATATGCTTCAAAAGTAATTTCAATCATTATCACACTATATCTGTCTCTTTCGTTCATTTACTGAGATGTCGAGTAATTAATAACTCATTTATTTATTTTTATCGGACAGGGTTTGGAAAAGATTCACGAAGGAGGTTTATGGTGAATGACGTAAGGAGCTGACTTTTCGTCCGATCCCGGTAAGTAGTACGAGAGCTAGGTCCTCACATCTTTTTAATTCTAGTCTCCATACAATTATCATGTCTGATTATTATTTGATTGAATTATATTCTCAAAAAGTGTGGGACGCAGCCACAGAGGACTAATTTATGTGGATATTACCTATACGAGTTCATTCGTGGGTGTAAGGAGCAGGACACAAAATTTCTTCGAGTACGTAAACAATATATTCACAATTTATTTATACCATGATTTTTGTTGAGTTCCATTCATAATGATGTACTTCTTTATATATAGTTGGATGCGATGCGGCATAAGATCCTATCACATCAACGCCTACTAGCAATTCAAGAGGAGTTGTCGGGATTTTTACTCAGGGACGTCATAAACATAAAATGACAGTACAACATGGATAGACCTTAAAGTATCCATGTAATGTAATGATCTTCATGTAAATTAAATAGACGAGCTCTAGTATCGATTGGCACTCGTCTACCAAGTTGTGTGTGTGTATATATATATATATATATATATATATATATATATATTTATAAATATATATATATATAGGGTGCTATTTGACACCCAGGGTGTAGAATAGTTATTCTACACCCACCCTCTATCTTTAGAACCGTATATTATTTTTACGTCACGTAAATTTTGTATTACTTCGTAAGTTGAGAAGAACATAATAAAATTTAAAAATGACATAAATTTTTTTATTTACATGCCGTAAAAAAATCCGACATAAAGACATATTTCTGGTGTTTTTTACACTATAATGTTCAGAAAATTTATTTAGTCTAACATAATTTTTTGGTTGTGGTGATTATATGAACATAATTATTCGTATACAAAATATAATTTTTTAGTCTAACAGCGTAAAAATATGTTGGATGCAAAATAACTTTTCTGTACCCTGGGTGCTGAATAGGGTTTATATATATATATACATATATATATATATATATATATATATATATATATATATATATATATATATATACATATATATATATAAATATATGTATATATATATATATATATATATATATATATATATATATATATATATCGCTGATTTGCTACTCACGGGCGTAGCTGCGCATAGGCAGAGCACCGTTGGATTTAGGGATCAAATGCATGCAACCTCTAGATGGAAGTGGGGTGGAACATGGATGAGCTAACGGTGTTAGTTTGTGCATGCATGCAAGAATATAGGGTTTGGCATGGGTTCTAAATTAACACACTGTTTTGGCTACAAAAATTTTAGCGTCTAAAATGAGAAGGGATTGAGAACAAGGATTAAAACAGGTTTTGCATGCAGTAACTTTAGACTATGTGCCATGCAAGAGAGTGCCCTAATAAAGGTTGTTTTGGTATGTGTTTGCTAGCCGCACGCATCCATGACAATGTGAAGAATACCAAACAAAGGTTGTTTTGTTTATTGCGGTGGCCCTAGCTATTGGAGCAAAACAACCCTTGTTTTGATTAGGGTGGCTTCTTTCTGCAGTTAGGACTTCATACTATGCAAACTCTAGTGAAATTTTGTGGTACTATGCAAACCCTAAATATTCATCTAAGTGGTTTAGTGTCTTATTTTTTGGCGGGAGAGAGTAACTTGTCACGCGCCATCTGAGTGACATTTTGTTTTGTTTTCCCGCCACATAGTACTGTGGTACTCTATAAAAGATAGAACACACTCATAGACAAACCATCTTATACAAGTACTTGTAGCTAGCAGTGCACTAAAGTCGTTCTGCTTAGTAATGCATGTTGTTGACTGTGGTAAAAGTAGTACTACTTGTGTGGGAAAACAGTGTAGCAGTAATTTAATTATGGACATGTAATTACTTCCTAGCTGTAAAAAGGTAGTATAAAAAATATGTGTACCGTTAGGATTAATAGTAAACTAACTATATAGTTAGGGGGTTAGGTTGGGCGGTGCCGATATCAATATTAAAGTACGATATTTGTATGCGGGGCAAGGTAAATTGTGATCTGAATCAGTCTGAATTATTATGAGTAAGTCGTGGAACAAAGAAGTCGCAATAATGAAAAAATGGTATTCGAAAATAATAACATTTATATTGTTTATTAGTAAGTACGAGAATTTAGTTTCTTAAAAATTTCTGTCAAATAAATTGTGTGTTTCGTCCAAGAATTTATCCGAAGTGCATGAGGAGGGATGAGGTAGAGGGAAGAAAGAAATAACCGGTTTCACCTAGTTTTTCAAATGAGCAAGGAAAGTTGAAGAGAGACTAAATAAGTTATGGTTTCTTAGCATGTTGTCCGTTAGGGTTTGCCTCACCTAAACGAAATTAGATAAGCTTTGTTTTGCATGTTGCTCATTAGGGTTTGCCTCATGCAAACGAAATTAGACAAGCTTTGTTTTGCTAGGGCTTCATGCATGTAGTATATTAGGGTTAGGGTTTACCTCATGTTGTATATTAGGGTTTGCCTAACCAAAACGAAATTATATAAGCTTTGTTTTGTTAGGACTTCATGCATGTAGTATATTACGGTTTACCGTGTAGTATATTTGGTTTAGTGTTTACCGCATGTTGCTCGTTAGGGTTTGCCTCATGCAAATGAAATTAGATAAGGTTTGTTTTGCTAGAGCTTTATGCATGCATGCCAAATGAACACTAACGGCGTTAGTTCTTAGACAAATCCTGGGTCTGGATACATGTGCTCCCTATATCAAAAGATGATAGAATCAACGGTGGATAGGCTATGCGCAGCTATGCCCGTGTTTAGCAGGCTATATATATATATATATATATATATATATATATATATATCTATATATCTATCTATATATATATATCTATATATCTATCTATATATATATATCTATATATATATCTATATATATATCTATATATATATATCTATATATATCTATATATATCTATATATATCTATATATATATATATATATATATATCAACGCGGATTTGCTACTCACGGGTATATATATATATCGACGCGGATTTGCTACTCACGGGCGTAGCTGCGCATAGGCAGAGCACCGTTGGATTTAGGGATCAAATGCATGCAACCTCTAGATGGAAGTGGGGTGGAACATGGATGAGCTAACGGTGTTAGTTTGTGCATGCATGCAAGAATCTAGGGTTTGGCATGGGTTTCAAATTAACACACTGTTTTGGCTACAAAAATTTTAGCATCTAAAATGAGAAGGGATTGAGAATAAGGATTAAATAAGTTAGGGTTTCTTAGCATGTTGCCCGTTAGGGTTTGCCTCACCTAAACGAAATTAGATAAGCTTTGTTTTGCATGTTGCTCGTTAGGGTTTGCCTCATGGAAACGAAATTAGACAAGCTTTGTTTTGCTAGGGCTTCATGCATGTAGTATATTAGGGTTAGGGTTTACCTCATGTTGTATATTAGTGTTTGCCTAACCTAAACGAAATTAGATAAGCTTTGTTTTGTTAGGGCTTCATGCATGTAGTATATTACGGTTTACCGTGTAGTATATTTGGTTTAATGTTTACAACATGTTGCTTGTTAGGGTTTGCCTCATGCAAACAAAATTAGATAAGGTTTGTTTTGCTAGAGATTTATGCATGCATGTCAAATGAACACTAACGGCGTTAGTTCATAGACAAATCCTGGGTCTGGATACATGTGCTTCCTATATCAAAAGATGATAGAATCAACGGTGGATAGGCTATGCACAGCTATGCCCGTGTTTAGCAGGCTATATATATATATATATATATATATATATATATATATATATATATATATGTGTGTGTGTGTGTGTGTGTGTATGTAATCGTGAGAGAAATTATATTATATATGCATCAACGTATAAACTTGTTTGAAATGAAAACACAAAATGAAAAATAATTGAACACAAAAAAAGAAAAAAAGAAAACCCTAAAATCCTAAAACCTCATCTCCTGTCGCGGCAGCCGGCTGCCGCGACAGAACAACTATAGTCATGTTTCGTGTTACGAACCGGGACTAAAGATCCTCCAGTCCAGCGCGTCCAGCGGGGCTACATGGAGACCATCTATTCCCGGTTCATAACAGAACCGGGACTAAAGGCTTAACCTTTAGTCCTGATTCCTTAATCCCGGATTTCAATCCGGGACTAAAGCCCCTTACAAACCGGGACTAGATGTCTGTTTTGTTTTGTACTAGTGATATGGTGTACTTCTGGAGGGATAGGTGGATTAATGGGCGCAACATAGAGGACATAGCGCGACGGATCGGTCAATTGGTCCCGTCACGGAGAAAAAATAGTCGTTTGGTCGCAGAGGCACTGCCACAAAATGCATGGGTGACAGACATTGCAGGAAGTCTGGACGCGGAGGGTGTGCCCAATGTGTGCGCATTTGGGTAGAGCTAAGCAGTTTTAGAAGAGACCCACAAGCTCCAGATACTTTTAGTTGGATTGGCTCCTGATCTGGTCAATACACTGCCAAAGATACATACAAACTGCTATTCCACGTGACATATAGGTTCAGCATGCACAAACCTATATGGAGATCATTCGCACATACCAAATGCAAAATCTTCAGTTGGCTAGCGCTGAAGAAAAGACTCTGGACTTCTGACAGACGACACAAACACGGCCCGCAAGATCAGCCAAGCGCGTGTTTCACATGTCTTCAAGAGGAGGATAATGTTGAGCATATCCTCATGCAATGTATTTTTGCAAGGCAGATGTGGCACAATTGCTTGCAAGCAGCGTCGCTGCAGTTGGAGGAGCCTCAAATGGGGAGCACTTTGGAGAACTGGTGGCTCCAAGCGTGGAAGGAGTGGTGGCTGCCGACAAGAGGAAATTTGATACTCTAGTCATCCTTGTTTCATGGATGTTATGGAAACAAAGAAACTCTAGGGTTTTCGGAAACACGAGAGAGCAATGCAGTGTCGCACAGCTCACAGATATGATCAAAGAGGAGTTCCGTCTCTGGTAAATGGCGAGAGTTGGAGGAAGGCATGTTAGGGCGAGAAAGTAGGCTTAGTCTCGGAGTGGAGTGGAGTGTGTGCTTAGTCAATCCAACTGTTCGCAGTTGGCTCTTGGTTTTCTTGTAATTTAAGTTTCTTTCTTTTATAAAGATAAGACACGTCTGGCGTGGTCTCGAAAAAAAATCCATGAATCGCATCTAGCTAGTGTTGGACATAGTGTCACCCACTGCGCTGTCAGTCTGTCACTGTTGATATCCGGAAGTGCATCGATCGAATCATGGCGAGGAGGACCATGTAGCAGCACAGCAAGTAGCTATAGTGTGCGTCTCTTTCTGTTGCCAGAGAGGCTCACAGAAGCGCGCAAGTGGCTGCGGTGGTGCTGTCACTGCGTGTGTAGCTCTGACCTGCCGAGCAGTTGACGTCGCCGCTCGCCGGTGGTGCAGTGTAGTGTAACTAAATCTGCTGTTGGATAACTGTGATCCATATCCAAATCCATACCCATAGCACGCCATTATACCCTGATCGTATCCATACCCATACCCATACACCATGATTACGCCACCGCTGCTGCTGCAACTTTTGCTGTGTCCGGCCGTCCTATCGTGCGCGCTCCTCACGTCTCAGAACCACCATGCTAATTTGTAAGAGCATCTCGTAAAACGCCTCGTGTCCAAAAAGCAGGGTTTACGGTCACGAGAAAACTCAGCTCCAGCAGATGCCGGTGTCTAATAATACTCCCATACTCCCTCCGTCTTAAGGCTTGAGGTCTATATTTTTTTAAAAAGTCAAGCCACAGAAAGTTTAATAAAAAAATTTAGATTCAATTTAATTTTGCTATCAATGATTTCCAACATAGCAATAGTAATGCACAAGAACAATAGGCCCAAGCATGAGTGAATGTGACATTTCCGAGGAGGAAGATATTGCTATGCTTGTAGTAATGCACAAGAACAATAGGCCCAAGCATGGTGGTTCCGTCTCGGTCGACGCAAGCTGTGGAAGGAGAAAATTGAATGCGGAGCTACTTTGTGGAGCATCCTATTAACTATTTTCCGTGCCGGTTTCGGATGAGAATCAATTTGTTAAAACATATTGCCAAGTGCATGATGAAGCATTATCGTTTCTTCAAACAAAGGAGGAAAGCCGTCGGCGATCTTGGGCAGCACTTACAAAACCAAAAGGCAACCACCGCCTTGTGTATAATGGCATACATTATTACGGCGGATCTAGTTGAAACCCACTTGGTAATGGGTGAGAGTCAAGCCATTAAGTGTGTCAAACGCTTTGCAATAGCGATGATGCAAGTGTTCGGTGAAGAGTACTTGAGAGCAGACAATAATGAAGACAGTGCTAGGCTGTTGGAGTACAACAAGGCTCGATGGTTTTCAGGTATGCTTGGCTTAATTGATTGCATGCATTAGAGCTAGAAGAACTATCCTTCAACATGGCATGGACAATTCAGAGGTCACACAAAGGATTTCACTATTATTCTTCATGTTGTATGTGATTGTTGTTGTTGTATTTGATGAACTATTTGTTGTTTGTGTGTTGATCTGATAGCTATTTTGAACAATTTGTGTAACAATTGTTAAACCAATGGTTTGTTTTTGTGTAATATTTATTTGTGAAGTGTTTGATCTTTTCTGGTGCATGTATGTGGAGAAAACATGTTTGTGGTGCCCTATTTTATGTACATGAGAAAATGTTACTGGCTCGGTGCCCTATTTTTTGGCATCTGAAATGTCAGCGACAATTTTGGTGCCTAATAACATAAAAGCTGGTGCCCAAAAACCAGCGGCGAGGCTTCCGGTAGGGCGAGGTCGGGCGCCCACCCTACCTTGGTTAGAGACAAATAATTTGTATACCTACGTGTAACCCATCACGCAGGCGACCATCATACCACATACGTTTTTTTAGGAAGCATACCGCATACATATGATCACGTTTGGCTCTTTGTTTTAGCGAAACAAATTGACCATCCTTATCCGTGTTGGACAGTTGGGCCATCTTTCGTACTCTTGTTGGGTCGTATCCTGTCTGGCCGTGTGGTGTTGGGCACTTGGGCCTCTACTGGTGGTCTGCTGCCTCCCATTCTAAGCACATACTCTAATATCATCGAGCAAGAGAAGCAACTGCAGGCGGCGGCATGAACATGGTCTCTAGGCTCCAAATCGAAGGGAGCCAAAGCGAGGCGGGGAAGGGAATTGGGGAACAACGGAGGTCTCGCCGTGTCTCGCCCCTCGCCGGCCGGCGCCCACCGGCGCACTTCTCCAGCGGGAAGTCTCATAGTCTCGGACTCCTGGCCATAGTTTGGTTTTATTTTTGCCAGAATGACGAAAAATAGGATGTGTCCAACAAAGGGGTGAAAGGTATAATTTTTCTATTTTTATTTGTATAGATAGAGCACTAGTGTCTTAATTGATGAATTTGTCAACTGTAATCGCAAATTTGACAAAGTATTTTGTATCACTTTCTAGTGGTAGCAACTCTAAACCAAGCATGGATGATAGTGGTGATGTTATGAACCTTATGTTAAGTCCAGAGCGGGAGCAAGAAGTGAAAAAAGAAACGGAAATTCTAAGGCCGCCGAACAAGTGGAAGAATATATTGGATACTCGGTCGAAGCCGTTATCGAAGAGAATGTCCATGTTCATGTTCAAGAAGATGAAGGTTAATTCCTTTTGGTATATATGACATCGAATTTGATCAAGACTTCACATCCCACTGATCGATTTCACCCTAATATTAGAGATAATGTTATATTAGCTTAATTTGAGAAGGATCCAACTCAACCAACTCTTCATACGTCCCCAAACATAGAGATGCTAGAAGTTTCGGCCAGGATGGTATAGAAATTTAATTGGTTTGAATAAGCTTGCTCCGTTCTAGAGTTCGCCCGACCTCAAATTTATTTCGTCCTTGCCAAAAAGGATAAAATGGTGCCTAAAATAGGATACCTGTTGAAGATGCTCTAATTGCCAGCGGCATTGCATTTCTGTGGATGTGATGATCAAATGTGATCGCCAAACGTTGGAATCTTAGAGCATCTCTAGCCAAGTACTAAAAATAGTTACAGGAGAAAAATCTTGGTTTTCTTCTCTAAACCTTACCTACCCGAACCCCTATTGGGTTTAGAGAACTAAAGTTTTGGGGAGTTAGCCACCTCAGCTCCAAATTTTTACTCAGAGGCCAAGGAGAAATAATCGCCCCTCCCCACCGCCCACCTTCCATTCTGGCACCACCCAATTTTGACCTCCCCCCGTAGATGGGGAGATCTTCTCTCTTTCGATCCCCGTATCCCATCTGCATCACGATTCTAAGTCGTGCAACACTAGGTCTACCCACCACAGACCTTCCCCCTCCATCCGTCACCGCACGAAAACTACCGCGGCGTTCAATACTGGCAGTGGGGTAGTGGGTGGCCAAGTTCTGGCTAGGCACCTACCGGTCGACGAGGTACACAGCGTGGGCCTATGACATTTAAAATGTCTAGCTCCATGGAAACGACTGTAGTGAGATGAACTTCCCCAAGTTTGACAACAAGGTGCCGGACTTGGGCCCCGTCCCCAGCCGCAGGCATGTTGCACGTGGGGCGCGAGAGGACCGTGCGGCCCCAAAGCGCCTCGAGGTCGAGGCCACCGGGAGGGCTTACATGGCAACAGGGGCGGAGCTGGAGCTCGAGGCACCCTCATACACCACCTCAACATGGTATACAATTTTAGGCGGCAAACTAATATATAAATGTGTGTTTCATAATGTTTAATATATACTCCCTATGTTTCAAAATATAAGACATTTTTTGTAAAATGAATGCATTTAGACATCTTTTAGTGTGTAGGTTCAGTAAGGTTCACTCCGAACCTATGCACTAAAATACGTCTAGATACATTAGTTTCACAAAACCTAAAATATATCTTATATTTTTAAACAGAGGGAGTATTATAGAATGTAATAGTAGACAATGTATAAATACAAATAGCTAAAAATAGAAAAACAATATTACCTGCAAAAATAATTAAAGGACAGTTAACACCAAAATATGGCATATGTTTCCAATTTCAAAATACATCCATCAAATTATGTGTTTCATAACTTTCAATATATACTCCCTAAGTTTAAAAATATAAGATATTTTATCTGCTGTAAAATGAATGTATTTAGACATCTTTAGTGTATAGGTTCAGTGAGGTTCACTCCGAACCTACACACTAAAACACGTCTAGATACATTAGTTTCACAAAATCTAAAACGTCTTATATTTTCGAACGGAGGGAGAATTATAAAACATAGTAAACAATGTATTTATCTATATCTATATCTATACCTGCTAATAAAAGGAAAACGATACAATACCCCCGGGGGATCCAGTAACTTCTATCCCCCGGGTCACGTGGCGTGTCGTCGTGGTGGGCCAGCTAGTCTATCGTTCCCTAATCTTTTCTCCGGTGTGTTTGTCTAGCCATGGTCACCTTGATAGCGCCGCAAGACACCACCGGCCGGAGCCCCTCCTCCGCCTCCTTCGCCGCCTCCCCGCCGCTCGATGCTGGCCCACCGCCGTCTTGCTCGCGGAGCTAGTACCGTCTTCTCCTCTGCCGGCGCACGACGCTGTCATCAAGCCGTTGAACCCGTTCTTCCTCCACCGCCGCGCAGCCTTGCTCGCCGCCTTGCCTTGTCGGCCGCGCCACCGCAGCTGGCGCCGACCAAGAATCGAGGCTGGACCTCGACGACTCAGCTCCACATCTTTGGACGTACTCGCCATGGGCATGAGATCGCCGTCGACGAGCCGCTTTCGCCGTGGATGGTGGCTTTGCCGTTGCGGTGGCGGTGTCGCTGCGCCGGTGGTGGTGCCGCCCGCCTTGATGGTGGTGCTACTTCGCCCCGCTACATCCGTGCGAGGCTCGCCACAAGTCCAAAGGGCTTGCTACATAGGCATGCCGACCTCGCTACATAGGAACCAGACGAAAGGTATAGGGAGGCGTCTTTTGCTACAAGCGTGTGAGGCTCGCTACAAAGGCACGACAACCTTGCTACAATGGCATGCCAACCTTGCTACAGAGGTATGGAATCGTCTTCTAAGGCGGCGACGTTATCCTTGCTACAGAGGTACGACATCACCTTCTCGGTGATAGCGTTTTGCTATATAATGGTGCAAAGCCCCATAGGCACAACGGCCTTGCTACAGAGGTAGGGCGTCTTCTTTGGTGTCATCGTGTTCTCTCGTCGATAGAGCTTTTCTTGCTATAATTGTTTTTTTGCTACAACCGTTTTATGAATTTGCTACAAAAGCGTAAAGTTTTTGCTACATACATTTTGTACTCTTGCTACAATAGCATAAAATTTTGCTACGGTCTCCCAGAGGTCTCCCGAAAGTCTCCGGTGAGATCTCCGGCAAAGTCGGGTTTGCTACATTAGCACAACTTTTTTGCTACCACCGTTTTGCATTTTTGCTACAATAGTGTAACGTTTTTGCTACACGGTCTCCGGTGAGGTCTAGCGGCGAGCCTCCGGCGAGTCTCCGGTGAGGTCGGGTTTGCTACATTAGCATAACTTTTTTGCTACACGGTCGCTGGCGAGGTCTCCGGCGAAATCTCCGACGAGGTCCAGTCTGTTTTTATTTTTCGATCGAACTGCTTTTGCTACAATGTAGCAAAAGCGGCAAATGTAGCAAAAACGGACAAATGTAGAAAAGCGGGATTAATTCAAAACTACACGCGTCACGGCCCGTGATAAAAACCACATATCCCCCGGGGACGCCTAGGGCTGTCCCTAATAAAAGGGAAACCGTTTCTTTGGTATCATCCGTTTTTGGACACTTCTACCCTTCCCCCAAACACATAATTACCCACCAATGTCCCTTCTAAGTGGAATAACGGTTGGAAAAGAAAAAATAACCCACCGACCATGTCTTCGTTCCATTGGCCGGAGACGGGCTGCATGTGGATGCAGGCACGAGCACCAGGGCTGGTGAACGGGGTAGCCAGGGAGGCGTGAAGCAGTTCGCCGGGGGCGAAGATACCGGCTGGCTTGGGCGGCGCGCAGGGCGAGTTCTTCGGCTCATGGAGTTGGTTGCTGAGGCGGCGCGCATGACGAGTTCTTCGCCTCATGGAGTTGGTTGCGGCCAGCGGCGGCCGTCGCGATACCACACAGGGTAGCCTACCACCGGCGCTCGCGATTGCTGGAGTTCTATTCCCCCTGCCTAAATTCCACTGATGGCCACGATGTGCGGACGTGTGGCCCCTTCCGAGCGGGAGGTCATCCTGGTCACGCAGAACTCTTCGTGCGACTGCAGCCCAAGCCCGCCTCCTTCCGAGAAGGAGGCCATCCTCGTCGAGTCGCCACGCGCAATATTCTTCAGGAAAATGATAGGACTCCCCCGGGGGATCGTATCCCCCGGGTCTTCCACGTCGCTCGCTCGCGGACGACGCCATCCTCCGGGTCCAGCGTTGCTACGCGTGCTGCGGCGTGCTTGCTACGCGGCGCATGGCTTGCTACATGTGGCGACCACGCTTGCTACACGCGCGGCGCCGCTACGTCGCGGCGGTGGCGCTGTGACGTGCTGGACGTTGCGCTGTTACGCGCGGGCCGCGCTACCGCTAAAGAGGCCGTGACGCCGCTACCATAGCCAACGGCTACCGCTACACACGATGCTAACGAAGGTGGCGAGCTGCTCCAAGAGCCCAGCTCCCTAGGGCACTGTTGGCGTCGTTTGCTACATGCGGCGTGGCTACTTGCTACCGGCGGCAGTGCTTGCTACGTCTGTTTTCTGAGTTTGCTACATCTGCTCGAGTTTGCTACATCTGCTTCGAGTTTGCTACATCTGTTTTCTCGAGTTTGCTACAATAGCGCAAACTTCTTGCTACGAGGTCTCCGCGAGCTCTCCGCAAAATTCTCCGCAAGTCTAAGACGGAGTCAGTTTTGCTACATTAGCGCAAATATTATGCTACATAGTCTCCGTGAGGTCTCCGTGAAGTCTCCATGAGATTCTCCGAGTCTCCGGTGAAATCGGTTTTGCTATATTAGTATTTTTTTTGCTACACCGTCGCCGGCGAGGTCTCCGGCGAACTCTCCGGCGAACTCTAGTCTGTTTTTCTATTTTTATGTTGAACCGTTTTTTGCTACATGTAGCAAAAACGGGATATTTTGTAGCAAAAATGGGGCGTTTGTAACAAAAGTGGGAGTTTGGCTGTTATTTAGTGGACACGTGTCGTGAGAAGGACCCGGGGGATGGAAAGTTTTAATCCCCCGGGGGACGCCTAGTATGACCCTATTCTTCACGCTCGGTGCGCGAGGCTTTCAGCGTCGGCATGCGTGTGCCAGCCGGGCAGATGCAAAACTGCACGACACACCTAAGAGCATCTCCACTCGCCTATCCAGAACGCCGATCCAGACGCCAAATATAGGTCCAGACGTTGAAAATCGGTCCAGTCGCGTACCCAGAACCTGTTTTTGTCCGAATTTGGCCGAACTTTGGTCCGAACTTTTCACGCCGTATCTAGGATCCCGAGTACGCCCTGAAAACGCCGGACGCAACTCATCACCACAGGAGTAGATGGAGTCTTGCGGCTGCCATTCCATTTTTTTTCCTCTCTCCGCTCTATCTTCTTGCTATCTTTGATTGAATTAGTCTTTGTGTCGAGTCTTCAAAAGAGAGATTAGTGGGGTCGCTCTCTTTTATTGGCTGACAGATCAGGTACATAGCATCAGTAGCCGCACGCAGTGGATCCTGGCTGCCGCCGCCTGCCGCAACTCCTGCTAGATGAAACCACATCTTACCTCCCAATCAGGCCACCACTCCGGGAGGAAGCTGCTGTCCTCTGCCCGCATTAAGAGGGAACCAGAGTTGGAAGAAGGTGCGATGGGAATGCCCATGTCATTTCACCGCCACGAGCCAGCTACCTTCGTGCTGCTGCTTGCCGCCGCTCCAGCTACCTCGGGTGCAGGGGATAGAAGGGGTGGTTGAACCTGGGGAGTTAAATCCATCGTTAGTCATCGAAACTTGCTTAGCGAAGTTAATACAGTCATCGTACATTGAAAATATAAATTTACTGTCACTGAAGACGCATCGGAGCATCTTCCTCGAGTTCGCCCCCGGCGGCTCCTTGGCTGACGAGGTGGCGAGGAGCGGCGGCGGCCTCGATGAACACAAATCAAGGCTTTGACCTGTCCTGCGTCGGCGCTCCTGTTTTGCAAAAAAGCCCTCCTATAAATGGTTATTTTATATGTATATATTCAGTTATGTGACAATGGGTATTGAGCTTGAGCTTGTCACGTGGTCAAATACTTCTCTCGGCACGAGCGTTGACCTCGAGTGATGCTCCGATGCGTCTTCAGTGACCGTAAACTTGTATTTTCAATATACGAGGACCGTATTGACGTCGCTAAGCAAGTTCGATGACTAATGATGGATTTAACTCAATCGGGGGAGTAGAGGAGCATCGGCCGCGTCCCACACAAACGCGATTTCACCAGAGAATGCGACTTGAAAAAACCAAACCGTTTTAACTTGAGGGTGGCAGGGGTGGGGAGGGGTAAAATTGTCCAAAAACAGACCAAACCAAAGAAATCCTTTTGCTTTTATTAGTAGGTATAGATTACCGAGATACAGTAAAAGTTGGAATTGTAGAACTGAGAATTTGAGGTCAATTAGCTATCAAAATTTTGGGAAGTAATTTACTGACAACAGTTAGAAATTACCTTAAATTTGGGCGCCTGACCTGGTTAATTAGAAGGCTAGGGCAGTGGCCAGTGGCCGGAGGGGCAGAGAGTAGCTCCCGCATGGACAGTCCCGCACGTCGGAGTCAGGCTCCTCGCCGTGATCTGAGTCCGTGCGAGCGGCGAGCGCTTGTTTTTTCATTCTTCTTTTTTCTCTTTGATCAATCGCATGCCTACGATCGAGAGGTTTGAGACAAATGCAGCTGACTGGTCCTGGTCTAACCTGATGCACCGGGTCTTTTTATATGGTATAAATAGAACCCAAAACAACTTGTGTAAGTACCATATTTCTGTGCATCACGGTAGGCTCGTTGAGCTCTGTCCTGACTAGGTATGGATATAGTGTATTAAATATTATTGAAAAAATACACTAGAACTTGAGAAAAATTAAGGATAAACGGGTATTATGATAAACTACATAATCAGTCCTCGTATATATGTATTTGTTGGAGATATGCCCTAGAGGCAATAATAAATATAGTTATTATTATATCTTTGTGTTTATGATAAATTTTTATATTCATGCTATAATAGTATTAACAAGGAAACATTGATACTTGTGTGAATTGTAAACTTAAATTGAAGTCCCTAGTATAGCCTCTATACTTCACTAGCTTGTTGGTTGATTAAATGATTGTGATTTCCATATCATGAATATTGAGATGTTATCAACAACAAGATCATATCGTTAGGAGAATGATATGGTGGACATACTCCTATTGATAAGCGTAGCATAAAGATCAAGTCATTTCAATAGTTCAATTGCTATACGCTTTCTGATACATAGTAACCTAATTCCTTCGACCATGAGATCATGCATATCACCTTTACCGGATGGATGCTTTAATGACATCAAACACCACACCGTAACTAGGTGGCTATAAAGGTGGCATTAAGTGTTTGGAAAGTATTGGTTGAAACACATGGATCAAGAGTGGGATTTGTCCATCCACATGACTGATAGATATACTCTGGGCCCTCTCGGTGGAATGTCATCCAATTGGCTTGCAAGCATGTGACTTGGTCACAAGGGATCACATATCATGGGAACGAGAAAAGAGTACTTATCGGTAACGAGGTTGAACTAGGTATGCAGAGATATCGACGATCATAACCTCGGATAAGTAAACTATCGTGAGACAAAGGGAAATTGGTATCGTATGTAAGTGGTTCATTCGATCGCAAAGTAATCGTAGAAATATGTGGGAGCCATATGAATTTCCAGATTCCTCTATTGGTTATTGTTCGGAGAAGTGTCTCGATCATGTCCGCATAATTCACGAACCGTAGGGAGACACACTTAAGGATTCGACGTTGTTTTAAGTAGTTATGGTGTTATGATAAAGAGATCGAATGTTGTTCGGAGTCTCGGATGGGATCCGGGATATCACGAGGTGATCCGGAATGGTCCGTAGAATAAGATTCATATAAGGAAAGTCTCGTTTCGGAGTTCGGGAATGATTCCGGTGTTTTCATCGGGAATGTTCTAGAAGGTTCCGGATTGTCCGGCACTCCGGGGGGGAGGGTACATGAGTGTGTCATTGAATGATTGCATCATGTACTAAGTGTTCTTGCTGTTCCAAAACATGAAAGTCAAATTGCCTTTGAAAGTCAAACGGCTAAACAGAAAGCTGTGGGAAACAGAAACGTGGGAAACAAGCAAGAGGAGTTGGAACCAACTTGGAGGAGGTTGGACTCCTCCAGCCGCGCCCAGCCCTAGGTCGAGTTGGGGAGGACTCCTCCCTCCTGGCGCGCCAAGACCCTCCACTTATATAAGGAGGCAGGGCTCCTCCTTGAGACACACAAGTTTCTACCTCTAATCTCGTGTTTAGAGCCGCTTTGGTTTAGAGCTTCTAATTGCTTTAGCCTGCGTTTAGAGCCTTCTAATTGGTGTGTCTAAATCTCTAGACCACTAATAGCCCTCTCTCATAATCCACCATACTCGCTCCGCTTGGCCGGAAGCCTCATGATCTCCCTTTACTCCTACCACGCCACGTTGCTTTGCCGGAATCGCGAGGAGAGTGATACAACCTCCCGTCTGCTGGAACAAGGGAGAGGAAGGTCTTCGTAGTACCGAACGTGACCGATCATGAGCGCCGCCGAACGCATCCGGAAGGATCGTCCACACGATCTTGAGATCGGAAAGAGTATTACATCACCACGAATCCCTCGTTAAACACTTTGGAATCTTCGAGAGGTAAGTTATTCCATCGACTCGTTACAATCTAGTAGATAGATCTTGGCTTGTTTGTTTGTATGCGATAGAAATTTTTGTTTTCCATGCTACGAACCCCTACAAAGGGTAACAGCCGTGTCTATATGTAGATCTGCCTGCAGTAGAACACAATGGTCATTGTGGGCGTTGATGCTTTATTGTAGATTGCTTTTTGTGTACTTTGCATCTTGCGGTATGTTGGGATGAAGCGGACGGGCTAACCTTACATGACATCGCTCATGAGACTTGCTCCACGCTGACATGCAACTTGTATTGCATAAGTGGCTTTATGGTGCCTGTTTCTCCTAGCATAGTTAAGATCCAATTTACAACGGGTAATCAACAATGCTAGTATCAATGTTGTGGTTCTTGTTCGTAAGTTAGAACGACACTTATTGAAAGCCCCAAACCACGTAAAATATGCAAAGAAAGTAGGCGTCTAACTTTGTTTTGCAGGGGTGTGTGATGATATGGCCATGATTGTGATTATATTTGATGTATGCAATGTTCCTTATTGTAAGTTGGCAACCGCAGAGAGCCATATGGTTGTCTTTAATTTATGTTAAGACCCGCGTGTCTATTCAAAGTAGTTGTAATAGTTGAAGCCGGTGGACGACAACCATGGTGAAGTGTCATTGACCTTGATGCAATGCCGGTGATGATGGAGATCATGTTCGTGTTTGAAGATGGAGATCGGAAGCACAAAGAAGAAAGGCCATATCATATCACATATTGTGAATTGCATGTGATGTTAATCCTTTATGCATCTTGTATTGCTTAGTAGACGACGGTAGCATTATAAGATGATCCCTCATGCACATGAATTTCAAATCATAAAGTGTTCACCTTTAGTTAGCACCGTTGCTAAAGCTTGTTGTTTCGAAGCACCACGTGATGATCGGGTGTGTTAGATTCTGCAAGTGTATACAACGTGAGCAAGCCAGATTTGCTCATGCAGAAACTAAGGTTTGATCTTGACGAGCCTAGCATGTACAGACATGGTCTCGGAACACGGATTACCGAAAGGTAAAGCATGAATCGTATAGTAGATATGATGAACATGTCGATTGTTCGCCATTAAAACTATATCAACTCTCGTGATGATCGGTGTTGATGTAGTGGATTTGGTTCGTGTGATCACTAAAACAATGTGAGGGATGTTGTTTTGAGTGGGAGTTCACCTAGTTTAATTTTATTAATTAATTTGAACTCAATTTGTCATAAACTTAGTCTAAACTATTGCAAATATGTTGTAGATCAATGGCAGCCCCTACCATCAATTTTAATGCGTTCCTAGAGAAAGAAAAGTTGAAAAACAATGGAAGCAACTTCGCGGATTGGTTCGCAATTTGAGGATTGTCCTCACAGTGGTAATTTGACCTATGTCTTTGGATGCACATTGGGTGACCCACTGCACTGATGCTTCCGATGAAGTAAAGAATGTTTACCTCGCTCGGAAGAATCGACTCCATAGTTCAGTGTGCTATCTTGTATGGTTTAGAATCGGAGCTTGAAAAGGTTTGAAGAGTCGGACCCATATGATATTGTCGAGGATCTCAAATTGATTTTTGAGACTCATGCGGCAATTGAAAGCTATGAGGCTTCGAAAAGTTCTTTAATCGCAAGATGGAAGAGGGCAGTCTGTCAAGGAGCATGTGCTTAAGATGTCCAGGCACGCAAACAAACTTCAAAGCTTGGGTATAGTGATTCCTAATGCTTTGGGGATTTACCGCGTCCTCGATCCCGCCACCAAGTTACAGAACTTTGTGATGAACTACAACATGCGTAACATGAACAAAGAGTTGCGTAACTATTTGCTACGTTAAAGTCTGCAAGTGGAGATCAAGAAAGAGCACAAAGTGTTGATGGTCAATAAGACCACCAAACTCAAGAAAGGCAAGTCTAAGCAAAGGGACACTTCAAGAAGGGTGGTAAGAAAGTTACCACGCCCGTGAAGAAAACCAAGGCTGGACCAAAGCCTGAAACCGAGTGCTTTTCGCAAGGAGAAGGTCACCGGGCGGAATTGCCCAAAGTACTTGGTGGATCTCAAGAACGGCAACATCAAGAAGAAAGGTATATCGATATACATGTTATTGATGTGTATCTCACTAGTACTGTAGTAGTGCCCGGTATTTGATCTTGGTTCGTTGCTCATATTTGTAACTCAAAACAGTCTTTGCGAATAAACGGAAGCTAGCGAAGAACGAGGTGACGATGCGCGTGGGAAACGGATCAAAGGTTGATGTGATCGCGGTCGGCACGCTACCTCTTCATCTACCATCGGGATTAGTTTTATACTTAAATAATTGTTATTTAGTGCCTGCGTTGAGCATGAACATTATATCAGGATCTTGTTTATTGCAAGACGGTTACTTGTTTAAATCAGAGAATAATGGTTGTTCGATTTATATGAGTAATATGTTTTACGCACATGCACCTTTGATAGATGGTCTATTCTTATTGAATCTCGATAGTGGAAATACACATATCAACAATATTGAGGCTAAACGATTGAAATCAAGCGATAATTCGACCTATATGTGGCAATGTCGTCTTGGTCACATTGGAGTGAAGCGTATGAAGAAACTCCATTCCGATGGACTTCTTGAATCACTTGATTTTGAATCACTTGAAAGATGCGAAGCATGTCTGATGGGAAAAATGACTAAGACTCCATTTTCTGGTATGATGGAGCGAGCTACGGACTTATTGGAAATCATACATACCGATGTGTGTGGTCCAATGAGTGTAGCATCGCGCGGTGGTTATCGTTATGTTCTTACCTTCACAGATGACTTGAGTAGATATGGGTATATCTATTTCATGAAACATGAGTCCGAAACTTTCGAGAAGTTTAAGGAGTTTCAAAGTGAGGTAGAGAATCAACGTAACAAGAAGATTAAATCTCTACGTTCTGATCGTGGAGGTGAATATCTAAGTTACGAGTTTGGCGAGCATTTAAAGAAGTGCGGAATACTATCACAATTGACACCGCCGGGAACACCACAGCGTAATGGTGTGTCCGAACGTCGTAATCGAACTCTCTTAGATATGGTTCGTTCTATGATGTCACTTACAGATTTACCGCTATCATTTTGGGGTTATGCATTAGAAACAGCCGCATTCACTTTAAATAGGGCACCGTCTAAATCCATTGAAACGACACCGTATGAATTATGGTTTGGGAAGAAACCTAAATTGTCGTTCCTTAAAGTTTGGGGATCTGAAGCCTATGTAAAGAAGTTACACGGACAAGCTTGAACCCAAAGCGGAAAAATGCGTCTTCATAGGATACGAAGGAAACTATAGGGTATACCTTCTATCATAGATCCGAAGGCAAAATCTTCAAGGTTAAGAATGGATCCTTTCTAGAGAAGGAATTTCTCTCGAAAGAAGTGACTGGAAGGAAAGTAGAACTCGACGAGGTTGTCGAACCTTCTCTCGAAATTGCGAGTAGCGCAGCACCGGAAGAAGTTCCTGTGGTGCCTGCACCAATTAGAGAGGAAGCTAATGATAATGATCATGAAACTTCGGTTGAAGTTGCTACAGAGCCTCGGAGGTCAACGAGAACTCGTATGTGGCATCCCGCAAAACCACTACTAGAAAATCGCGTTAAATTTGTGCATGGCATCGTCATCATCATGCATTGTTTGCCAAAACTATGTTCGCAAAGCCCGTGTTGTTTTCTAAAAACGCCCCATCTTTATTCAAACGCCAAAACCCGGGTCGCCGGAATATCTTGTTTTGTTAAAATTGTTTTGCAACGGTCCGTTTAATTAAATAAAACTTTTAATTAATTTTTAGCGGAAATGAACGGCCGATTAGCCGACCTTAAAAACTAAATCGGTCCAGCTATCCCGCCCCTCTAATCCTAGACCTACCCAGAAAACTACCCACACACACCCTCCACCTCACCCCACCCAATAACATCCTGCCACCTCACCTAACCTACCTCCCCCCACCCAATCAAAACCCGCCACGTCGCCTCACCCCTCTTTCTCTCCTCTCTCTCTCTCCCTCTAACCCAACCCCACACCACTCACATCTACACAACACACCCGCCCCTCCCCAGACTAGTAAATCCTGCCCACCCTGAGAACCACACGCCCCACGCCTTGCCCTGGGCCCACCCCGCCTCACACGCGTGCGCGCACCCCTGCAGCCCCGCGCCCCTGGCCAACTGCCACACGGGCCCCACCACTCACCTTCCCCGCATGCGACCTTCCCCAGCTCCTCCTTCCCGCACGCACGCGGTCGGCCCTCCCATCTCCCTCTCCCCGCTCTGCCGGCTCCCGCCACGCCCATGAAGCCCTCCCGGCCATCGCCTCAAGGCCCCGCTCCAGCCATCCTCCTTTCGCCGCCTCCATCGCGCCGAACACCACCAGCGCGCCCCAGCTCGCCTGACGCCGAACCCTTGGCCCACTTCGCCGCGCCGCTCGCCTCGCATCCTCATCTCCGACCTCCGCTCTCCGGCGAAGCGCCGCCCGCGCTGCGGCTCCCGCCGCTGGCCCCGCTCCAGCGCTCGCCACCGCGTTCTCCTCGGCCCAGCGCTCGCCGCTGGCTACCTCGCCGCCGCCACGGTCACCGCCATTGCTACGCCCGCTGCCAGCCGCCCGCCCGCGTGTCGCCGGTGCCCGCTCGACCGCCCCTGTGCGGGCCCCGAGTGCCGCGGTCCTGCCTCGCCTTGGCGTCCTTCAGCGCTCGCCCGCCAGGCCCCGCCCGGCCAGACCTCCCCGTGTCCCCGTCGACCTGTGGGCCCGCTGCCCCGTGTGTGTATCTGTGTGTGCTCGTGTATGTGCGCCATGGAGGATCCGATGATGTTCCCTATGACCGCTCGAGACAACCCGAAGCCGCCAACGACCTTCGCGCCGAACCGATGACCAAGCGCGCCACAATAGGCAATCTCTACACCGCGACAAGATGCGCTCGCTTTGACGCCGAGAACAATCCAAAGAGAACCGGAAACCGCAAGACCTTCATCCGAACCGAGGGTTCTCGACAAGACCGTCTCGTCACAAGACCCCCCCCCTCCGCTGACCTTTGTCGCCAAGATCTGCATCGCTGCATGTTCGTCGACCAATAAGCGAGGTGGAACCCGATGGGCGGTACCAACAAGATCGATCGGACGCTAAGCATTTCATCCGGACTCGAGACCGACGACAAGTACCACCGGACACCAAGTTCGCACCCGATCGCTAAGACCGACCGCACACTGCACCGACAAGATCTCGTGCGACAAGAACAACCCCGAAGAATCCGATGCAACCCCCGGCACCGAACCGAGTACTCCTTTCCGAACGCCGAGACCGCTGAGAACCCGGATGCGACAAGATCTACCCGATGTTGGAGAACACACCGCCGAGACGAACCCGTCGAACCCTCGACCACGAACCCGAACCCCGGAAACCCCAAGATCGTCGAGACCCCTCAATGTGTGAACCCTTCCCGAAACCCTATTTATAACACCATATAACAACTGTGCATATTAAATTGTCATACTTGCATGCATGATCATGTGGTTTGGGGGCCTTATGTCAATGCACCTCTAATTAAATATGGGGCCCATATGCGGGCAAATCTAGCCTTATATTGGCCTCATTTAAACTTGTGTAGCGAACCGGGAACTCATCTTGTCATGTTAATACAACATTTAATTTGCGGGGGCTCTAAATAACTTGCACCACCTAATTAATGTCGGGACCCCGGTTCCACCTAATATGACCTAATTACATCGCACTTTTGCCATGCCATGCATCATACATGCATCATGCCGATCTTCCGCCGTGTATTAAATATTGCATCCGGTGTTTATTCTAGTGTTTTGCTTCTTCGCGGATAAGGCCGTTGAGTTGATGTGAGCTTCGCCCCGATCTTCGGTTGAACCTTTCGACAATGTTTTCAGGCGAGCATCTCCCCCTTTCTACCTATCTTACTTTTATAGTCTTTATTCCCTCCTGTTGATCTATTGCTATCTGTGTTGCGATGCTTTAGTTTCCGTACCTGTGATATTCCCTGCAGCCCTATATTGCCTTGGACACACCCTATTACATTGTTTGGTAGATAGTTGGACTTACTGTCGTAGTCGCTTGCTCAAGTCGTTGTTTGTCGTCATATGCCACAGCTTGCTGATGTATTGCCGCATGTTGATGTTGGAGAGGATCCTAGTTTTACTTATTGTTCACTTTACTTCGCTTAACAACTAAAATTGAAATAAGCGAGGCATCGGTGGGTGATAGATATTATTTGGTTTCGAACGCCCACTTGTGTCCGTGAAGACCCCGAGTACTTGATACATTCCTTGATTTTTGCGCTATCCACATCCCGGAGGTATATGGGACCCCCGAGCCAGAGCTTGATTCATTCTTATTTCTTGGGGCCACAAACTAGTTTGAGGTTTTATTTACGATCCTGCTTATGCCATGTTTTACCGCTTTATTTACGATTGTGCGAGGTAACGCACCTTTATCTTGTTAGGATCGGACCACGATTTCGCAGTGTCGACAAGCCCGTTTGGGGTTCCCGATCGTTCACTGGCCGTCCCTTAAACCTTGAGGCCGTCTGAGCTTGCTTACTCGTTGGGTTCTACTTAAGGGTGGCCCCTGAAATATTCTCAATCCTGTGATTGTTCAATGTGAAAGCCTCGTTGGGTTTTGATTTGGTTTTTCCGAGGTTGATCGTGCACTGTTGCTATTATAGGGTAAAACTTTCTGAAAGCCGTGTCCGCGGATATGGACGACTTGGAGCACAGTATCTCGATCATAGACAAGCATAACTAAAGTTTACTGCTATCAATTTGACTTATAATGACTAGTAATCAGCTCCACTACAACGGAATGGCTAATTAATACTGCCCACAATTGCTTGTTTGGTTGTCGCTTGCGACAATTGTATCTGACTAGTAAGTATTGCAACTACAACGGAATGGCTGAATAAAAGTACCAACAACTGCTGGGTTTTGGGTTTATCTCATGCTATGTGTACCTGATTAGTAATTGTTGCCACTATAACAGAATGGTCAATTAAAAGTGCCCACTGCTTACTTTATCAGGACGATTATCTAAACCTGACTAGTAATTGCTGCAACGATAACTGAATAAGTAAAACTGCCAACTGTGTGAGTTCCTCGGTTGACTTCCTCGTTTGGTCTCGAGGGGGAAACGCCAGGATGGGTTTGTTTGGTGTTAGCATCAGTTTGGATCCGGTTAGGTCATTCTCACCCTCTCTGATTACCGCCAGTTGTATCGAGTCTCTATAGGTTGTTTAGCGCATCGCCCGCTGCGCCATCCACCATACCTATGTAGGCGAGGACCGCCGAATTCTAGCCTCGCTGTAATCGCCTCGATCGACGCTCCTTCTTTGTTTTCTTTGCCTTTGTGCACCCTTTTGTTAAGCAGGTTTTGAGATCGACGCCGTTAGCGTGGTTACCCTTCCTGGCTTGGCAGGGTTATGGACGCCATTGGTTATTCTTCGTGGCTCTTAGCCTCATTTGCTTCTTGTCCGTAGTCGGACGCCTACATTTTCAAGGTGATTTGGATCTTGTATATTATGTCCGTATTCTTGACTCTTTGAGTCGGATAAATATATCTGCTCGTGGGTCCCATCGAGGACTTGTGTAATGTTATTACTTCGCTTTCCACCCGCAAAGTGCTGGTGGCACCTTTGAATCGTTTCTATGCGGGTTTGGTGAATTTTGCCCAAACTTGCATAGGTCCGATTCGAGGGTGTTACATCGCACTACCCGCATTGGTATGATTCCGTTATGAGTGTCATGTTGGTGGACAACACCGATGACCCGAGACATATGAGGAAGCGGTGATGAGCCCAGATTCCAATAAATGGCAAGAAGCCATGAAATCCGAGATTGGATCCATGTACGAAAACCAAGTATGGACTTTGGTGGACTTACCGGATGGCGAAGGTCACGAGAACAACCGGATTTTCAAGAAAAGCAGATGTTGATGGTAATGTTATCTATAAAGCTCGACTTGTCGCAAAAGGGTTTCGACAAATTCAAGGAGTTGACTACGATGAGACTTTCTCACGATGGCGAAGATAAAGTCTGTGAGGATTATGTTAGCAATCGCTGCATATTATGATTATGAGATATGGCGGATGGATGTCAAAACAGATTCCTCAATGGAGATATTGATGAAGAGTTGTATATGATGCAACCCAAAGGTTTTGTCGATCCTAAAGATGCTAACAAGGTATGCAAACTTCAACGGTCCATCTATGGATTGAAGCAAGCATCCGAAGTTGGAATCAACGTTTTGATAAGGTAATCAAAAGTTTTGGTTTTATACAAACTTATGGAGAAGCTTGTATTTACAAGAAAGTGAGTGCTCAGTAGCATTCTTAATACTATATGTGGATGACATATTGTTGATTGGGAATGATGTAGACCTTCTTAATAGTGTCAAGGAATATTTGAATAATAGTTTTTCAATGAAGGATCTTGGCGAAGCAGCTTACATATTAGGCATAAAGATTTATAGAGATAGATCGAAACGCCAAATATCATTGTCACAGAGTACATATTTGGAGAAAGTTCTAAAGAAATTTGGAATGGAAGAAAGCAAGAAAGGGTTCTTGCCCATGTTTCCCAATACGACCTTGAGTAAAACTCAAAGTCCAACATCGGCAGAAGATAGAGAAAGGATGAGTAAGACTCCCTATGCCTCAGCCATAGGATCTCTAATGTATGCCATGCTATGTACTAGACCGACATTGCATATCGTTAGTTTAACTAGCAGATATCAAAGTGATCCAGAGTGGATCATTGGACAATGATCAAAAACATCCTTAAGTACTTGAGAAGAACTAAGGATATGGTTCTTTCTTATGGAGGTGATGAACAACTCGTTGTTAATGGTTACACCGATGCTAGTTGGAACACCGATCCGTATGATTCTAAATCACAACTGGGTACGTATTTATTTTGAATGGTGCAAGATTAGCTGGAGGTGCAAAGCAAAGCGTTGTGGCGAGATCTTCAACCTAATCGAATACATGGTCTGCTTGAGGCTTCACAAGAAGCGATATGGATGAAAGAGTTCATTACAGCTGGGTGTGGTTCCAAGTGCGCTGGACCCAATGTCTATCTCATGTGATAACATGGGCCATAGCCAATGCGCAAGAACCAAGGTCACACAAGAAGTCAAGCATATAAAGCTGCGTTTTCACGCTATTCGAGAACATATCCGGGATGGGGATATAAAGATTTGCAAAGTACACACAGATCAATGTGGCGGATCCGTTGACTAAACCTCTCCGAGGCAAAACATGACCAACACCAAACTGCCATGGGTGTTCGTATATTACCATGTAATCTAGATTAGATGACTCTAGTGCAAGTGGGAGACTGTTGGAGATATGCCCTAGAGGCAATAATAAATATAGTTATTATTATATCTTTGTGTTTATGATAAATGTTTATATTCATGCTATAATAGTATTAACAAGGAAACATTGATACTTGTGTGAATTGTAAACTTAAATTGAAGTCCCTAGTATAGCCTCTATACTTCACTAGCTTGTTGGTTGATTAAATGATTGTGGTTTCCATATCATGAACATTGAGATGTTATCAACAACAAGATCATATCGTTAGGAGAATGATATGGTGGACATACTCCTATTGATAAGCGTAGCATAAAGATCAAGTCATTTCAATAGTTCAATTGCTATATGCTTTCTGATACATAGTAACCTAATTCCTTCGACCATGAGATCATGCATATCACCTTTACCTGATGGATGCTTTAATGACATCAAACACCACACCGTAACTGGGTGGCTATAAAGGTGGCATTAAGTGTTTGGAAAGTATTGGTTGAAACACATGGATCAAGAGTGGGATTTGTCCATCCACATGACGGATAGATATACTCTGGGCCCTCTCGGTGGAATGTCATCCAATTGGCTTGCAAGTATGTGACTTGGTCACAAGGGATCACATATCACGGGAACGAGAAAAGAGTACTTATCGGTAACGAGGTTGAACTAGGTATGCAGAGATATCGACGATCATAACCTCGGATAAGTAAACTATCGTGAGACAAAGGGAAATTGGTATCGTATGTAAGTGGTTCATTCGATCGCAAAGTAATCGAGAAATATGTGGAGCCATATGAATTTCGATTCCTCTATTGGTTATTGTTGAGAAGTGTCTCGATCATGTCGCATAATTCACGAACCGTAGGAGACACTTAAGGATTCGACGTTGTTTTAAGTAGTTATGGTGTTATGAGAAAGAGACCGGATGTTGTTGAGTCTCGGATGGGATCCGGATATCACGAGGTGATCCGGAATGGTCCGGAGAATAAGATTCATATAAGGAAAGTCCGTTTGAGTTCGGGAATGATTCGTGTTTTCATCGGGAATGTTCTAGAAGGTTCGGATTGTCCGGCACTCGGGAGGGTACATGAGTGTGTCATTGAATGATTGCATCATGTACTAAATGTTCTTGCTGTTCCAAAAACATGAAAGTCAAATTGCTTGGAAGTCAAACGGCTAAAACAAACTGGAAACAAGCAAGAGGAGTTGGAACCAACTTGGAGGAGGAGTTGGACTCCTCCAGGCGCCCAGCCCTAGGCCGAGTTGGGGAGGACTCCCTCCTCCCTGGCCAAGACCCTCCACCTATATAAGGAGGCGGGCTCCTCCTTGAGACACACAAGTTTCTACCTCTAATCTCGTGTTTAGAGACGTTTGGTTTAGAGCTTCTAATTGCTTTAGCCTGCGGTTTAGAGCCTTCTAATTGGTGTGTCTAAATCTCTAGACCACTAATAGCCTCTCTCATAATCCACCATACTCGCTCCGGCAAGCGAAGCCTCAGGATCTCCCTCTACTTCGGTACCACGTTGTCTTGCCGGAATCGCGAGAGAGTGCTACAACCTCCATTTTCATTGGAACAAGGAGAGGAAGGTCTTCGTCGAGTACCGATGTGACCGATTGTGAGCGCTGCGGGCCTTGGCAGCCGGAAGGATCGTCCACACGATCTTGAGATCGGAAAGAGTACGACTACATCACCCACGAGAATCCGCTCTCGTTAAACACTTTGGAATCTTCGAGGGTAAGTTATTCCATCGACTCGTTGCTACAATCTAGTAGATAGATCTTGGCTTGTTTGTTTGTATGCGATAAATTTTTTTTGTTTTCCATGCTACGAACCCCTACAGTATTGTACCGATTGTATACTCTTGTAATCCCCTACTATAAATACATGAGACCCGCCCTACTATTAGGTCCCCTACTATTGTACCGATTGTATACTCTTGTATAGGCATTACTTGCCTTTGTGCAGCCCAATCATCCTCGACCATCTGAGCAGCCAGCTTCGAGGCCACATATCCAACCCTCGAATCAGGTTTCAGATCAATGAGCTTTGCTAAAAACAGAACAGTTTTGCTTGTCCAACCGTTTCGCTCATCGATTTCATCAACTATATGTTCCCCTTTCTCAACCCTAACATAGTCACATTTGCAATCATCAAATCGTAACAAAGAAACTTCTCGCCCCCAAACCACACTATCCCCAATTTTTTCACCATTTTCTTCCTGCCTCCTCTCCCATGTTTATTAGCTCTTGGGATCAACATGTTCTAATTCCACCTCCCATTTAACAACCGTGTCTCTCTCAATGATCTCGTGCCATCAACTAAAACAGCCCTAGAGGGAAAGAAATTGATGCGAAATTGAAGGTTTGGCCGCAACATCGTCTCCCCTGTTTTGGCGGGCATCGTGAGCTAGCGGAAGCGAACAAAGAGCTCAACCTTAGAGAAATTAAGTGCGAGATACGGATATACCGATAAGAAGTCCCTCTCCATGCTCCATATCGTTCCTCGCCTGCTCAAAGCACACCTCGCCTCCACAATCTAGCATCAATAGGCACGCCAGATCTCGAATTGAGAAGAATGGGAGAGGAATTAGCTTTAAATGGCACTCACCACCTTCGCCGTCGAAAGCGCGCCGCCTAAATTAATTGCCGCTGCCGCGGCGCCGAGAACGATGGGTGATGTCCGTCGCCGCCGTTAGAAGCTACGATCATGTTACGCTCGGTCGGAAGCGGTTGGTTTGATTTGTCCCAACCAACCGTTTGGCTTAACCCTAATATTGGAACAAAGTTAAATGTGTCCTTCGACCGTTTAAGGCCGTGTACCTGGATATTAGCTGCCTCACAACCGTCGCATGCGAGCTATTCTTTTCAACGATGTCGCTTTTCTTCCAATTCCATGTAAAGACGTCGCATAGGAGCTATAAGCCCCCTACTATTAGGTCTGTGTTCCCTACCAAACTATTCCTACCCCTACGTCTTTTATGGTATCAGCTCTGTCTCTACTGGGTCGCTGAACTCCTCAAGCGCCCCCGCAAGTCTAGGCGTGATGACTTCCGCCATACCATCAACACCGATTAATCTGGCGAATCAGATCAAGATTGAACTCACAAGAGACAACTACCTTTTCTGGCGTACACAGGTGATCCCAACTCTCCGGAGTAATCGCCTGTTTGGTTTTGTTGATGGCACCCTACTGTGTCCACCGAAGATGATTCCGAATCCTACAGCAAGTTCGGAGGGTGGCGCTTCCCCGACCATCCCCAACCCTGCGTTTCTGGCCTGGCATCAACAAGACCGGTCCATACTCTCTGCCATTGGGATGGTGATGTTGCTGACTACGTCGCGCGCGGCGTGGGAAACCTTGGAGGCGAGTTTTGCATCTCAGACTACAGCTCGCGCAATGCAAATTTAGGGCGCTCTTAATCATGCGAAGAAACTTGACTCATCCGCGACCGTGTTTTTCAACAAGGTGAAATCGTTGTCTGACACACTAACGTCCATCGGACAACCCTTACGGCCTGAGGAATTCACCGCTTTTCTTCTCCAAGGACTTGACCGCGAGTACGATGCACTCGCCCAGATTGTCTCCGCTCGAGCCCTCACCAATCCGATGCCTGTTCAAGATGTTTATGCCCAGCTGCTAGCAACGGAATAGAGAGTTGAGGCTCGCCGCGCTGAACTGAGTACCGATATTCATGTGGCAAATTGGAGTGCCAGAAACGGAGGTCGACAAAACTACCAGCAGCAGCAGCAGCAGCAGAATTACCAACAGCAAAACTACGAGCAGCCCCAGCCGTATCGCAGCAATGGGCCACCTCCAGGGCAAGCCCACCTACCAGCAGCAAAACTACTCTGCTCCTCCTCAACGTGGTGGCCAGCCCAGCAGTGGCACGCGCCCTGGTGACTCCCGTGGACAGTCTATAGGAGGGATCGGCCCACTTGCCAGATCTGTGGTAAACTGGGACACATTGCTTCGTGTTGTTTTAAACAATTCCAGCGAAATTTTCTTGGTACCTGCAATGACGGACGTTACATGGACCGTCAGATTGCAGCATTTTCAGCAACACATGGAGCACATGGAGGTTCTACTTACTCCTATCCGGTTGACCCCGGTTGGTATGCTTATACGGCGGAAACCGATCACTTCACCAATGATCTCAACAAGTTGACCATGCAGGAGCAATACCGTGGGAAGGACCATGTTCAAGGAGCCAATAGAACATGTATGCGCATTACATATATTGGTCAATCTGTACTTTCTACATCTTTACATCCACTACACCTAAAAAATATCCTTCATGTTCCTTCTGTCACACGCAATCTCCTTTCGGTTAAAAAATTTACTCATGACAATAACGTGTTTTTTGAATTTCACCCATGGTATTTTCTTGTTAAGGATCGCGATTCGAGGGGCGGTTCTTCTTAGAGGGGGATGTCATGGAGGCCTCTATAATCTCGATGTGTCTTTGGTCAAGCAAGTCTTTTCAGAAGTGTTAAGGTGTCACGTGAGCAGTGGCACTCGCGTCTATGTCAGCCAACTACCCAAATTGTCCAACATGTTTTGCATCGTCATGAACTTCCGTCAGTGTCAGTTAATAAAGTTGTAGTTTGTGATGCCTGTCAGCAAGGCAAGAGTCATCAATTACCATATTTTATTTCTACTCGTGTTACTACAACACCACTTGAGATTATTTATTCTGATGTATGGGGTCCTGTACAAACCTCTGTTAGTGGACATCAGTTTTATGTGAGTTTTATTGATGTTTATAGTTGGTTTACATGGTTTTACCTTCTTAAACATAAATCTGATGTGTTCCAAATTTTTCTTCAGTTTCAACAACATGTTGAACGTCTTTTGGGTAGAAAGATCATACATGTTCAAACCGATTGGGGAGGCGAGTCCTATAGACTAAATAAATTCTTTTCTGATATTGGTGTTTCTTATCGTGTGTCTTTTCCACGCACACAACAACAAATGGTACCGTTGAACGTAAACATCGTCATATAGTTGAAACTAGGCTAACTCTTTTAGCACATGCCTCTGTTCCTTTTTAGTTTTGGAGTGATGTTTTTTCCATGGCATGTTTTCTTATTAATCGACTTCCTAGTCGCGTTATCTCCATGCAAACTCCACTTGAACGTCTATTAGGTGAAGTTCTTATACGTTTTCAAAGTTTTTGGTTGTGCATGTTCGTCTCACCTTCACCCCTACAATAAAAGAAAACTTGAATTTCGTTCCAAACATTGTGTGTTTTTTGGTTATATTTATCTTCACAAAGGTTACAGATGTCTACACGTACCGACTAATCGAGTTTTTATTTCTCAAGATATCGTCTTTGATGAGACAGTTTTTCTATTCTCTCACACTTCGTCAAACTCCACACCACAACCTTCCACTACTCATTGTTTACCGTCTGACCAATTTGTTGATGCCGCATATACTCCAATGCTTCTTACTAACCATGGTGTAGGTGTGCGGCGAGGTGCTTGTTTGGAATTACTTGATAATGAAATAAATGTTTCTCCATCTAGCGATTAACATGGAAATGAAGCTCACGTTGATTATGAGCATGGCCTCGGGTCTTGTGTACATGCAGACGAGCCCGAGCGTGGCATTTCTACTCTAACTCGCTCAGTCTCCACTCTTCCGGTTGTGCTCTCTGTCTGCATCATCCACCACAGCACCGGTCCAGTCCAGTGGGACTGAACGGGAATCTGCTACGCACGATGAGCAGTTTCTTCTGTACGTCCTGGTGTTACCACAAGGCTGCAGCGAGGCATAAAAAATCCCAAGAGGCGTACTGATGGAACAGTAGCCTAGAGTCTCTCAAAAAAAAAAAACAGTAGCCTAGAGTACTACTCATTCTGTTCGGGATTTCTAGTCCAGAGATCTTTTCTCAGATATTTTAGAATATAAGTCTGGAGTATTTACTCCCCATAATTCTCGTGCATGAGTTAACTGCTGAGAAAAAAAAGGCTCTTTCTCTCCACCCATCGTCTCCCTCTCTCCTGAGCGATCGGTGGCAAATAAAACTGGCCAATGCATGACTCACTTAATGATCAGCTGGCTATTTAAGTGCAGAGATATTAACGTTTTCAAGGTTAGTTCCCAAGGTTAGTTCCGATTTTGCAGCCACGTCTTGGTATTGCCAAATTTATTCTCTGGACTTAAAATTCTAAGGCTGGTCATAGTGGAGAGTAACATAGACTAGTAATATTATAAGTTATTAGTCTATGTTACTAGATTCATAGTGCATAGAAACTTAGTGATAGTAACTTAGAATAACTTATTTATTAGCTCATAGACTCATATTGTCTTGGAGTGTGTGATGTTATGGTAACATAACTAGTTACCACAAGGCTCTCTTTCCTCATTAATTGATATGCCATGTCATCAAAATGCCTAGTTGGCATTGCATGTGGATGTATGTTACCACATAAGTTACTCCCACTATGACTAGCCTAAATAGAGGGAGTACTTTCATGTCAGTTGATTTAATTCGGTCCAAACCGCGTAATCATCGTGACGCCATGACTTGTCCTTAATGGCGGGATGCAATGGAGGCTGAATTCGCTGCACTTTATTCCAACAAAACAAGGCGTTTAGTTCCTCCGCTACTTGGGGTGAATATTATTGACTCTAAATGGGTTTTCAAGATCAATCAAAAATCCGATAGATCTATTGAAAGATACAAAGCATGTCTGGTTACCAAGGGGTTCAAACAACTGTATGGTCTGGATTATGAGGATACGTTCAGCCCCGTTGTCAAACTGTCAACACCCGGATTTTTAATCCCAGATGCCTCTTATGCCATACATCGCAATCTCAGGATTACCATTTTTGCGAGACATAACAGAATTGGATACCACGGTACATCATCCATTACAAACCATACATAAGGTCTTACACAAATAACGATCTCATGATCCAGTTCTTAATACAACTCAAGCAGCGGAAATACGTAATAATAATGGTAGCGTAGGTGAAGCTCCATCTTCGGGGTCACAGGCAATGCTGACGATGGGAGATGATCCTAGTTGTCGTAACCTTCCTGGGGTCCATCCTCCAGGTACTCCTCTTCATAGTCTGGCAACGAGAATAGCCAGGGACAAAGCCATGAGTACTTTTTAAGTACTCGCAAACTAATACTAACAAGTGAAGGGGGTTTTTTGTAATAGGACACTAATCTCTAGGGTTGTTTTGCAAAAAGCCAGACTTACATCTACTGAGTTCAGAAGCAAAGAATGCTAGTTGAAGTTTTATAACACCTAAGTGGGAACTTGTATCTCATATCACAACTCTGTTGTGGTCAAGTCAAAGTCTCAATTCATTTCATAAGTCATTTTGAAAACATCTGACGGGGGAACAATATGGCCACTCCAACTGTCCATAACCGCGGACGCGGATATTCGAATAGTTTGACACTCTGCAGAGATTGTACACTTTCACCACAACATTCGATACATCCGTCAGGAACAAATCATGAATTCACCATACTCAGTATGCGGATAATCAATCCTAACCTTTCAATTACACGCCCTAGTATAAACACCTCTCCTGTGAGTTTGGCCTTCCAACCATGACCAACTGTCATCTTGGGTACTGCACAGGTGGACAATCTTCACAAGGTAGCCTCAGCTCAGACCTTGGTCATGAGGGAACTAATACTAAGGTATATAAGTTTCCAGTCAAGCCCTACCCAATTCTCGGGTATTGTGGTTGTACGGTAAAATTGGAATGGTATCACATCCAAACAACCATCAGTTTTATAAAGGTCTAAGGCTCATGCCTCAACATTTTCATCACCATAAATCATCTGGTGTTCGGAAACACATGTCCAAAACATCTCAATAGAATGATCCATCATTCCAAGGTTTTCATAACCATTTTTCCACCAAGTATTCTCATCTAATGTTGATCAGGTTTTATGCTTAGCACTAGCATCTACAAGTGGGGGTAAGTACTAATGAGGGGTGGTAAACTAGTGGAGTTTAACTAAGTTCAATCTCATGCTTTAGGATGACATAAAGATTATCTAGCTTAGGCCAAATTTTATGCTCTTTATGCAACCTTCAATTATCTTTCTAGTATCTACAATTCACTTAAGTAAACTCAAAGTAATAGCTTTGATAAAGAAATAAAGTATAAAGCTTGTAAGTAAAACTAGGATTGGTTTCTCAAGTGGTTGTGATCATATATGCTTAAGGCATATAGTTGGCATGGTAACAAGCAAGTATTAGCTTGCATAGGTCAACTTGATTAGTAAGGCTTGCTAAATTGCAAGTGTTAGCTTGCAAGTATTGGCTTGCCTTGTGCAGAGCAGTGGTTGAAGTTCTCCTCGGCTTCTTCTTCGTAGTATCCTCCTTCCTCCTCGTATCCTTGGTCGGTACTAGCGTCTATGAATAAATACGAGGTACACAATCACCAAACAATACTTAACTACTTGCAATCATCACACAAAAGGGTCTTATAGATGATCTAGCATCATCACTAACATTACAAGATTAAAGCTTGGTTTAATTCCTTTTATTTTTAGAAAAGTAATTTCTACTCATTGAAAAACTACTTAAGATTTAATATTCTCCAAACCAAACATGGGATCATGTTGACACATGTCATAACCACATATTTTAGTCCATAGGAATGTGATTTAAAGTGGTGTCATAATTTAATAAGGTTTAACCTTTTATTTTACTTAAATAAAGGGACTAGAAATGCCTATGTGGCATTCTTTTATTACTTGAACAATATTTCTGTAAGTAAACCCTAATGTTTTTATATATTCTGAAAGGTATGATAAAATGTGATTTTTGAGAGTTGGAATCAACTCAAAATCTTTTATGGTTTAAATTTGAAAAATGTTTGAATGCATAAAAGGTTCTGCCTTGTTATTTTTACCAAGGGTGATCTACAGATCCAAATGATTTAAATCCAACGGGCTTGGATTCAGCATTTCAAGACCTTTCTAACAAAATTGGTTTCATTCAATTTGGTTTACTGAATCGAATTGGGTTGATTTTTGAAACTATGTGCAGAAGTGTGTTTGAATGAAAATGGAAAAAGTTAAATTCAAACAACTGGGCTGCGCGGGAAACGATACTGGGCCGGCCTGCTAAGCACAACACTTACGCGGGCTGGTTAAGTTGATGTCCCCACGCATCAGTGAACGAGGGGGTGCGAAGCGGTACGGGGCAACGTGGACCGTGGGATCTTGTTCTAATCTAACGGCCATGGTTCATCGTCCACGTCGGGCGGCGCCGGCGAGACAGAAACCTAACGCGGCAGGTGGGGGTCGTCGGGGGCTCACCGGGGCTCAGGCGAGGGCCGGCGATGCGGGCGAACGACGAAGTCAACAACGGCGAACCTCCTGGTACCGGCAGCTTCTCCTGGGGCGGCTCCAATCGCTGGCTCCCTTCTTCTCCAAAGGCGGCGGGCTCCGGTGAAATTCTGGCGATGCGCTGCTCGCCTTGCTTCGGGACTAAGGCGGGGTGGTTCTGGGTGAGAGGGGAGTGAGGTGGTGTGCTCAATTCGGATAGGGGTGGCCTCTATTTATAGTGGCGAGAGGGGACCGACGGGCACAAGGTGAGCTCGTTGTGGTCGACGGCACAGACGGCTATCGGCGTGGGCGACTGTAGGGGCGGTGTTGTGCTCCCTGGCGAAGCTCAACGATGTGGTGGCGAGGCGTGGGGCGGTGCGGATTGGTCGGAACGCCTGCGCATTGCGGCGTGCGTTCGAAATTTTTTATGGCGAGCAGTGGGCGTGGTCGCGCACACGAAGAAAAACCCGGCTCTGAGAGGTTACGGTGGACGGTGTGATCCGCATTATGCCACGGCGGACCGGGAGGCGCTGCTGGCGTGTCGATGTGGGGCGGTCGGGGCATGGGCATGGTTCGCTCTGGTTGTATGCATGGTCCGCTGGCAAGGTTCGAGCCTGACAGTGTGAGTGGGGTGTTAGCTTACTACCAGACATGTTGGCTAGGCGTGGTGCTTCTCCTAGCTCGTTGTCGACATGTGGGTGGCAAGGGTGCACTCGGCCTGCTCACCCTTGATGACAATGGCTAGCTTACAATAGTGCTAGAGATTGGTTTAGGTTGCTAGATGATCTACTAAGGCTAGTGGTGTCCAGAGAGGTAACAAGTTAGGCTCAAATCACTGCTCCAAATAGTGTTTAGATTTTGTTTGATTTGTATCTGCAAGGTGTTTGATGAAATGGCCGCATGAACTCAAGTTTTGTATTTTGAAAAGATTTTTGGTGGGTGTGCTAGGTTGGTGCTGGAGAGTCTGTAGATGCTTGGGTTTTGAAAGTTGAGCTTGTTTGAGTGGTTTTTGAAAAAGTGGGATCTTCCCATATGATAAAGATTCAATTTTGAACTGTCCTTTAAACTATGCATTTGAATGTTTCTGGATGATCACAAAGTGGGCCTTGATACTCGTTATGAGTACTATCAAGGGGTGCAAAGATCCAAATAAGTTTCTGTTAAGTTCTGCAAGTTTGAGACAGCCAAAGTAGGCATGGGAGTTAAATTGGTCAAAATGACCATTCACTCATTTTGTTTGTTTTGATTTATTTGTCTTTGGGAAAAGTGTGGGGATTGTTTAGATGATGTTTATTTCACCTAAGAATCCTTTTAAAAGAAAAGAAACACATAAACAAGGCAATTTAAAAGAATTCAAAATGGGATGCATACACACATGCATGCTTTCATATTTTTATTTAGAAAAGTTTTTGTTAACCCTAAATTTGATGTTAGAGTTTGATGATTCTAGTTTAATATTTTTGGGATGTTACAAACCTTCCCCCCTTAAACAAAATCTCGTCCCGAGATTTGAAAAAGGACAAAAAGATTACCTAGGATTTGAAAAGATCGGGAAACTCCGTCCTGATGTGATCTTCGCGCTCCTAGGTAGCTTCCTCTTCTGTGTGGTTGCTCCATTGAATTTTGAGAAACTTGATGCTTCGGGTACGGGTAGTTCTAAAAGCTTCTTCCAAAATACGGATGGGTACTTCGGGATAAGTCAGGTCATCGTTGATCTCTATGGTCCGATGATTGATATTCTTGAACACTTCAGTCTTCTCCGGAACTTCGAGGCACTTGCGAAGTAATGAGATATGGAACACATTGTGCACGGCTGACATCTCTTTGGGTAGTTCCAATTGATACGACACTTCTCCTCGACTGTTTAGAATTTTGAAAGGTCCGATATATCTGGGGGCTAACTTTCCTTTGAGTTGGAAACGCTGCATTCCCTTCAATGGTGACACTTTTAGATATACAAAATATCCTATGTTGAAGGCGAGGTCTCGACGTCTCTTGTCGGCGTAACTCTTCTGTCTGGACTGGGATGTCTTGAGGTGCTCACGAATCTTGTGAACCTTCTCTTCCGCTTCTCGTAGGATATCGGGTCCGAAAATCTGACTCTCTCCTACTTCCGACCAGTTCAAAGGGGTGCGACATTTCCTTCCGTACATGAATTCAAATGGGGCCATTTGCAAACTAGCTTGATAACTATTGTTGTACGAAAATTCTGCAAACGGTAGACAGTCTTCCCACTTAGATCCATATTCTAACACACATGCTCTCAGCATATCTTCGAGTATTTGATTTACTCGCTACGTTTGTCCATCGGTCTGAGGGTGATACGCGGTACTGAAATCTAGGCGGGTTCCTAAACCTTCCTGAACTTTCTTCCAGAATCTCGAGGTAAACTGAGTTCCTCGATCCGATACAATGTTCTTTGGGACTCCATGCAAACTAACTATTCTAGCGATGTATAACTCCGCTAGCTTCGAACTCTGATATGTGGTCTTGACGGGTAAGAAATGAGCGACTTTGGACAATCTGTCCACTATGACCCAGATAGAGTCATTTCCCCTACTAGAAGTAGGCAATCCAGTGATAAAGTACATTCCAACAGAATCCCATTTCCATTCCGGAATCTGCAAGGGTTGCAACAATCCAGCGGGTCTTTGATGTCCTGCCTTGACTCGCTGACATATATCACACTTGGCGATATAGCTTCCGATTTCTCTCTTCATCTTATGCCACCAAAATTGCTCTTTCAAATCTTGATACATCTTAGTTCCTCCGGGGTGGATAGAATAAAGAGTATCATGAGCTTCCTTGAGAATAACTTCTTTCAACTCAGAATCTGCTGGTACACAAAGGCGTCCTTTGTACCACAGAACTCCTTCTTCGTCTTCGGTGAATCCGGGTACTTTGCCTGTACCGATACGACGCTTGATTCCGTCAATACTAGCATTTCCTTTCTACGCCTCTTTGATCTAGCTGATCAAAGTGGGTTGAAGTTCTATGCTAGCCAAAAATCCTTCAATCACTAATTCCATTCGAAAATCTTCCATCTCTTTGTGCAAACTTGGTTGCTCCTTCAAAATCATGGAGTTCAAGCGGCACGGCAATCTGCTAAGGGCATCTTCTACCACGTTGGATTTACCAGGGTGATAGTGAATGTCCAGGTTGTAATCCTTGATTAACTCAATCCATCTTCTCTGTCTCATATTCAGCTCCTTCTGAGTGAATATATACTTCAGGCTCTTGTGATCCGAGTATATCTCACAACGGTTTCCCATCAGGTAATGCCTCCATGTCTTCAGGGCTAGAACTACGGCTGCGAGTTCGAGGTCATGGGTTGGGTAATTTTGCTCATGTTGTTTCAGTTGTCGAGATATATAAGATATAACTTTGCCTTCTTGCAGTAGCATACATCCGAGACCGATCTTGGATGCATCACAAAATACGTCGAAGGGCTTCGTGATATCCGGCATGATTAAGATTGGGGCTGAAATCAATCTCCTCTTGAGTTCTTGAAAACTCGCTTCACATTTGTCGGTCCATTCAAACTTCTTGTCCTTCTTTAGCAATTGGTTCATGGGTCTGGCGATACTCGAGAATCCTTCTACGAACTTGCGGTAGTATCCCGCCAATCCAAGAAATACAAGAACTTGGGTGTGAGTGGTTGGGGCTTGCCAATCTTCGACATCTTTCACTTTTGCAGGGTCAACGGCAATTCCTCCGGCTGATACAATGTGACCGAGGAATCCTACCTCCTGTAACCAGAATTCACATTTGCTAAACTTGGCATACAGCTGATGCTCTCTAAGGGTTCCAAGAATGGTCCTTAGGTGTAGCTCATGTTCTTCTTCTGATTTGGAATAAATCAGAATGTCATCGATGAAAACAACGACAAACTTATCCAGGAAGTCCATAAAAATCTTATTCATGAGATTCATGAAATAAGCGAGGGCATTGGTTAATCCAAAGGACATAACGGTATACTCGTATAATCCATATCTAGTGGTAAAGGCAGTCTTTGGAATATCCTCTGCGCGAATCTTGAGTTGATGATAGCCTGTTCTAAGATCAATCTTAGAAAACACTTTGGCACCAGTCAACTGATCAAACAAATCTTCTATCTTGGGCAAGGGGTACTTGTTTTTTATGGTGACATCATTCAACTTCCGATAATCCGTACACAAACGGTTACCTCCATCCTTCTTGTCCACAAACAAAACAGGTGATCTCCATGGTGACGCACTTGGTTGAATCAATCCAATTTCCAGCATGGCATCCAGTTGCTTCTTCAGTTCTGCTAGTTCTGACGGGTTCATACTATAGGGTCTCTGGGCTATGGGTCCTGTTCCGGGGATTAGTTCGATGATAAACTCGATATACCTATCTAGGGGCATACCGGGCAAAACATCTGGAAATACATCGGGGTATTCACAGACTATCCGGACTTGGTCAATGGTAGATTGGTCTATACTCTTGTTGCACTTGCATTGACGAGGTAAGGTTTCAGAGATACGCTCGACTGATATTCCGGCTGTACTGGTCATGGTTATGGCTTTCTTGGCACAGTCAATCAATCTTTTATGTTTGGACATCCAATCCATTCCTAGTACTACTTCCAAACCTTTAGTTCCGAGTACTATTAGGTTAGCATAAAAATCTATGCCATGGATTCGGATAGGGACGGCTTTGCAAATTTGCCTAGCCTTGGTGGTTTATCCGGGTATTTGAACGATCATAACATGCTTCAGTTTGGTTGGTTGAATTTTACTAGTGCATGCAAATTCTTCGGTGACAAATGAGTGCGATGCAGTAGAATCAAACAACACTCGAGCAAGTACTGAATTAACAGAAAACATACCTAGCACGACGGCTGGCGCTTCCCGAGCTTCTTCAGCATGCATGAGAAAAAGACGGCCGTTGCGGTTGAGTGAATTCCCTGGGGCAAACCTTCTTCCTGGTTGAACACAACGCTGCTGCTGAGCTGGGGCATTTGCATTGGGGGCGGCGACATTCTTCTTGTTGGGGCACTCGTTGGAATAGTGGCCTTTATTTCCACAGTCATAACAAGTCACTTGCGACTTGTCCTTTCTGTGAGCACAACATTGCCTCCATCCTCGGGCGGTGTTGGTGTTGCGATAGCATTGTTGTTGTTGAACTTGGGTGGGGCACGATTGAAATTGCTAGAGTTGCGGGTTGTTGTGATTTCCTCCGCCTAGGGTTTCCACGGTTGGGATAGGTCTGACGGTTCATCGAAGTCTGTTGGTTCTCGGGGTAAATCCTGGAGATGGGTTAGGGCGATACTTTGGGGTCTGATGGGTTACTGGTTGATGCATCATGCGACGCTTGCGGTTCTCATTGGCTTGGTTGATCTTTCCTTCCATCTGGATGGCAGAGTCGACAAGGGCGTCAATATCAGCAAAGGGGATATTGACTAACACTGTCTGCATCTCATCGTGCAGACCATTCAAGAATCTTTCTTTCTTCTTGGCTTCGGTGTCGATCTCATCTGGGGAATACCTAGCTAATGACAAGAATTTGTCACGGTATTCCACTACGGTCATCCTTCCTTGCTTCAGTTCTCTAAACTCATCTCTCATCCTCTTGATCAAACCTGGTGGCACATGGGTTCTGCTGAACTTGACTTTGAATTCCTCCCAGGTCATCAGCTGTCCTCCGGTCATGGCACGAACACTGTTCCACCATGCTCTGGCATCTCCAGCTAGATAATGGGTGGCGAACAGAACTTTCTCGTTGGCTTCCACTCCGGCGACTTCTAGGTTATTTTCCATGGTCTGCAGCCAATCGTCGGCGTCTAAGGGCTCTTCCGACTTAGTGAAAACAGGTGGGTTGGTGTTCTGGAAGTTCTTGAGCTTAGATCCATGGTTGTCCTGGTTTCCGTGGCCTTGATTGTTGTGGGCTAGCTGGGCTATCTGCTGAAGGATGGCTAGGTTGGCTTGACGTTCGGTCCTTTCAGCTTCGCAGTCAGAAACCAACATTTGCAGGATCTGCAACATCGGGTCCGGGGATGAACCACTTCCTCCGCGTGGCATCTGAAGATTGAGATACATCATGAGAAAAGAGGGAAATTTCTAAGGTTTTGGGACTTTGTAAAGTTTTTAAAGTTTAACTCGGCTTTTCTAGCAACTTGCTTTTCATTCATTCATTCATAGCACACGATACAAACACACACCACAACAAGGTAAACAGATGGTTTTAGGAACCATTCTGGAAACTATGATACAGTGGGACCGAATACTACTCACTACGCTAGTTCTCAAGTGCTACTACTCCTCGGAGTCGGTGTAGTCATCATCCTCATCATCCTCATCGTCATCGATGAAGGCGTAATCATCCTCATCGGTGAAGAAATCCATAGCCTGATCCTCCAGAAAATCATCATCATCGATGACATAGGAGTAGGGGTCTCCACGAAGATCTTCTCCGGTATTCTCCCTTTCTTCCAACTACATGTCTCTCTCGTAGATGGTCTCCTCCAAAGACGAGATACGGTAGCGAAGACGGGCAATGATGCGCTCCTTCTTGTCGAGCTGATGGAGGAGAGACTTGCGATCCTTTGCTAACATGGCAATGGTCTGATCCTTCGTCTTGATAATGGCGGACTTGTGGTTGGAGTAGTCACGACAATTATCCAACTCCTGCTGACGATCGTACATCATGAAGCTGGGGTGGTCCAACTGAGTCTTCAGCTCGTGGTGGTATGGGGCTTCCAGTGGTTGTCCATTAGCATCACACCTTGGACAAAACTCAAAGCGAGTACCCTTGATCTGGTTGATACTCTGCCCACATAGACGGGCAAGAGCTTCCTGCATGGCCCTGACAAGTCCATCGATCCAGTTGTTCTCTCTTAAGGTAAACTAAATTCCCTCCGCAGTGGTATGTTCAATCTTTCCTTGGAGACTTGCAACAATTAGCCACTACAGATCTTCTCCTCCTTGATCATTGAGCTGAGCTCCGAAGAACTTGGGGTGAGGACGCTCCAGAAGTTCCGAAAGCTGGTCCAAATCCCTCTCAAAGATAAGGTCGTCTCCATTCCCCAACTGGTAAAACTTGATGTACTTCACGTCCAGCTAAAAGAATATAGGATGAGTAAGTTAGTAGAGTGATCAAGTGTGTCAATTTTTATGTATTTTGCAAGAGTTTTTGAGGAACATGAATTTTCATGAAAGAATCAAGGTGATAAGAATGGGAATAAGTTTTTGTAAATATTTGTTTCCTTTGGTTTTGAAACTAAGTTTTGATTCCAAACGTCCAGTCTAACTAGGGTCTCCTATGATCAGGATGGCTCTGATACCAACTTGTCAACACCCGGATTTTTAATCCCAGATGCCTGTTATGCCATACATCGCAATCCCAGGATTACCATTTTTGCGAGACATAACAGAATTGGATACCACAGTACATCATCCATTACAAACCATACATAAGGTCTTACACAAATAAGGATCTCATGATCCAGTTCTTAATACAACTCAAGCAGCGGAAATACGTAATAATAACGGTAGCGTAGGTGAAGCTCCATCTTCGGGGTCACAGGCAATGCTGACGATGGGAGATGATCCTAGTTGTCGTAACCTTCCTGGGGTCCATCCTCCATGTACTCAGCTTCATAGTCTGGCCACGGGAATAGTCAAGGACAAAGCCATGAGTACTCTTTAAGTACTCGCAAACTAATACTAACAAGTGAAGGAGGTTTTTGTAATAGGACACTAAGCTCTAGGGTTGTTTTGCAAAAAGCCAGATTTACATCTACTAAGTTCAGAAGCAAAGAATGCTAGGTGAAGTTTTATAACACCTAAGTGGGAACTTGTATGTCATATCACAACTCTGTTGTGGTCAAGTCAAAGTCTCAATTCATTTCATAAGTCATTTTGAAAACATCTGACGGGGGAACAGTATGGCCACTCCAACTGTCCATAATCATGACGGCTATTCGAATAGTTTGACACTCTGTAGAGATTGTACACTTTCACCACAACATTCGATACATCCGTCAGGAACAAATCCTGAATTCACCATACTCAGTATGCGGATAATCAATCCTAACCTTTCAATTACACGCCCTAGTATAAGCACCTCTCAGTTGAGTTTGGCCTCCCAACCATGACCAACTGTCATTTTGGGTACTGCACAGGTGGACAATCTTCACAAGGTAGCCTCAACTCAGACCTTGGCCGTGAGGGAACTAATACTAAGGTATATAAGTTTCCAGTCAAGCCCTACCCAATTTTCGGGTATTGTGATTGTACGGTAAAATTGGAATAGTATCGCATCCAGACAACCATCAGTTTTATAAAGGGCTAAGGATCATGCCTCAACATTTTCATCACCATAAATCATCTGGTGTTCGGAAACACATGTCCAAAACATCTCAATAGAATGATCCATCATTCCAAGGTTTTCATAACCATTTTCCACCAAGTATTCCCATCTAATGTTGATCAGGTTTTATGCTTAGCACTAGCATCTACAAGTGGGGGTGAGTACTAATGAGGGGTGGTAAACTAGTGGAGTTTAACTAAGTTCAATCTCATGCTTTAGGATGACATAAAGATTATCTAGCTTAGGCCAAATTTTATGCTCTTTATGCAACCTTCAATTATCTTTCTAGTATCTATAATTCACTTAAGTAAACTCTAAGTAATAGCTTTGATAAATAAATAAAGTATAAAGCTTGTAAGTAAAACTAGGATTGGTTTCTCAAGTGGTTGTGATCATATATGCTTAAGGCATATAGTTGGCATGGTAACAAGCAAGTATTAGCTTGCATAGGTCAACTTGATTAGTAAGGCTTGCTAAATTGCAAGTGTTAGCTTGCAAGTATTGGCTTGCCTTGTGCAGAGCAGTGGTTGAAGTTCTCCTCGGCTTCTTCTTCATAGTATCCTCCTTCCTCCTCGTATCCTTGGTCGGTACTAGCGTCTATGAATAAATACGAGGTACACAATCACCAAACAATACTTAACTACTTGCAATCATCACACAAAAGGGTCTTATAGATGATCTAGCATCATCACTAACATTACAAGATTAAATCTTGGTTTAATTCCTTTTATTTTTAGAAAAGTAATTTCTACTCATTGAAAAACTACTTAAGATTTAATATTCTCCAAACCAAACATGGGATCATGTAGACACATGTCATCACCACATATTTTAGTCCATGGGAATGTGATTTAAAGTGGTGTCACAATTTAATAAGGTTTAACCTTTTATTTTACTTAAATAAAGGTACTAGAAATGCATATATGGCATTCTTTTATTACTTGAACAATATTTCTGTAAGTAAACCCAAATTTTTTTATATATTCTGAAAGGTATGATCAAATGTGATTTTTGAGAGGTGGAATCAACTCAAAATATTTTGAAAATTGTTTGAATGCAGAAAAGGTTCTGCCTTGTTATTTTTATCAACGGTGATCTACAGATCCAAATGATTTAAATCCAACGGTCTTGGATTCAGCATTTCAAGACCTTTCTAACAAAATTGGTTTCATTCAATTTGGTTTACTGAATCGAGCTGGGTTGATTTTTAAAACTAGGTACAGAAGTGTGTTTGAATGAAAATGGAAAAAGTTAAATTCAAACAACTAGGCTGCGCGGGAAACGATACTGGGCCGTCCTGCTAAGCACAACGCTTACGCGAGCTGGTTAAGTTGCTGTCCCCACGCGTCAGTGAGACGAGAGGGTGCGAAGCGGTACGGGGCAACATGGACCGTGGGATGTTGTTCTAATCTAACGGCCCTGGTTCATCGTCCACGTCGGGCGGCGCCGGCGAGAAAGAAACCTAATGTGGCAGGTGGGGGTCATCGGGGGATCATCGGGGCTCAGGCGAGCGTCGGTGATGCGGGCGAACGACGAAGTCGACAACGGCGAACCTCCTGGTACCGGCAGCTTCTCCTGGGGCGGCTCCAATCGCTGGCTCCCTTCTTCTTCAAAGGCGGCGGGCTCCGGTGAAATTCCGGCGATGCGCTGCTCGCCTTGCTTCGGGACTGAGACGGGGTGGTTCTGGGTGAGAGGGGAGTGAGGTGGTGTGCTCAATTCGGCTGGAGGTGGCCTCTATTTATAGTGGAGAGAGGGGACCGACGGGCGCAAGGTGAGCTCGTCGTGGTCGACGGCACAGAGGGCTATTGGCGTGGGTGACGGTAGGGGGCGGTGTTGTGCTCCCTGGCGAAGCTCAACGACGTGGTGGCGAGGCGTGGGGCGGTGCGGATTGGTCGGAACGCGGCGGTGCTCTGCGCGTGCCCGACGGAAGTTTTTATGGCGCAGCGTGGCATGTCGCGGCGAACGCAGCGTCTGCGGGGTTCTTTGGGACGGTGGTGATCACGTATGCACTTGCAGGGCGCGCGTCTGTCGGCGTGGCGCCGGCCGGCCTTCTCGGCATGGTTCTGGCGAGCTTGGCATGGTTCTGCATGTGGTCCAGGCTGGCAAGGTTCGAAAGGCGGGAGAGTGGCGGTGGTGTGTTAGCTTGCTCCCAGACATGTTGGCTAGGCTTGGTGCTTCTCCTAGCTCGCTGTCGACATGTGGGTGGCAAGGGTGCACTCGGCCTGCTCACCATTGATGACAATGGCTAGCTTACAGTAGTGCTAGAGATTAGTTTAGGTTGCTAGATGATCTACTAAGGCTAGTGGTGTCCAGAGAGGGAACAAGTTAGGATCAAATCACTGCTCAAAATAGTGTTTAGATTTTGTTTGATTTGTATCTGCAAGGTGTTTGATGAAATGGCTGCATGAACTCAAGTTTTGAATTTTGAAAATATTTTTGGTGGGTGTGCTAGGTTGGTGCTAGTGAGTCTGTAGATGCTTGGGTTTTTAAAGTTGAGCTTGTTTGAGTGGTTTTTGAAAAAGTGGGATCTTTCCATATGATAAAGATTCAATTTTGAACTGTCCTTTAAACTATGCATTTGAATGTTTCTGGATGATCACAAAGTGGTCCTTGATACTTTGTTATGAGTACTATCAAGGGGTGCAAAGATCCAAATAAGTTTCTGTTAAGTTCTGAAAGTTTGAGACAGCCAAAGTAGGCATGGGAGTTAAATTGGTCAAAATGACCATTCACTCATTTTGTTTGTTTTGATTTATTTGTCTTTGGGAAAAGTGTGGGGATTGTTTAGATGATGTTTATTTCACCTAAGAATCCTTTTACAAGCAAAGAAACACATAAACAAGGCAATTCAAAAGAATTCAAAATGGGATGCATACACACATGCATGCTTTCATATTTTTATTTAGAAAAGTTTTTGTTAACCCTAAATTTGATGATTCTAGTTTAATATTTTTGGGATGTTACACAAACCTACTACTATTCGGATACTCTTGTCCATGGTTGTTAGTCAGGGTTTTTATCTCCACCAACTTGACATCCAGAATACTTTTTTACATGGAGTTCTTGAGGGAGAGGTTTATATGCGTGAGCCTTTTGGTTTTGAGGACTCTCGCCATGCTGATTACTTATGTCGACTTGACAAGGCCCTCTATGGGTTGAAACAGGCTCCTCGTGCTTGGCATTCTCGATGATGGCTGTGAAATATAGTCATACACGTCCGCATTTAAACTAGATATTATTCATATATTTAATAAAATATCTCTCTAAAACCTGCCACTAATGCCTAGTGATCAAAGGGGTATGCAATCCTTTCCGCACATTTTGATAGGTCGTACGTTTTTTCCGACATCGTACACAAAAGTTATAGCCGTTTGAAATTATCATGACAGTTTTTTGGTAAAATATATCGAAATTCATGTTTGTTAATTTTTGTAATAACTAAATCACTTAATATAACTATAGTATGAAGGATTTTATTTTTAGAATTTCCTATAATTTTGTGGCATGTTTTCGAAACTAGAAAAGGCGGTCTTCGGGGGGGGGGGGTACGGTGGGCAGAAAAATCTTGCCGTGGCAGGATTTTTGCCCCTTTTCCTGCCATGGAAGAACCCGCCAAAGTTTTTTTGCCAATTTTTTTTAGTCCTGGTTGATGTCTTAAAACGGGACAAAAGATCCATCTTTAGTCCTGGATTGTGTCTCCAACCGGGACTAAAGGGTGTTGCCCACGTCCGCACCCGCCTCCACCCCTTTAGTCTCCATTCGTAATATAAACTGGTACTAAAGGTCTTGTTCGAATCGGGACTAAAGGTTGTCCACGTCCTAGCAGAGATTAATGCTCCGGAGGGCTCTGGACGAAAGCCATGTTTTCTACTAGTGAATAATATTTTTAGGCAAAGATAATAACCATTCTTTTGCTCTTCTTCTAAGAGATAAAGGAAATAAGCGCAACTTGACCGCGTCGGGGTCAACATCTTTAATGCACATCATATCAAATATTTTAGTAAAAGTATTTAAGTGCATACCTGCATCTTCAACAGTAGAGCTTCCAAATTGATTCTATTGAATCAAACTTAAATAGTGGGGCTTAATTTTATAATCTTTAGCGGTAATTGCTGGCTGAGTAATAGGAGTACACAAATAATAATTGTTGGGAGTTATAAACTCCCCAAGCTTCTTTTGAGCCATATTTCCTATGTTTTTGGATTTTCTTAAACAAATACTAATAATGGTAAAAACAAGAATTAAAAGACTATCTATTTTTTTTGGTTTTTTAAATAAAGACTAAAGGAAAACTAGCAAAATTAAAAACAAGAATACAAACTAGAAAGGTTCCTCCTAACCTCACCAGGATAGCTATTGCTTTCCCAGCAACGGCGCCAGAAAAAGGATTGATACCTTCTATCCGGATTACAGATGTAGTATAGTTTTTCTTCCCTAGTAGACCTAGGTTTATCGAATCCTCGGGAAGCAGAAAACAAAGTGAGATTACTTAAACATACCTTCAAGAGTTTTAGAATTCCTTTTGTGTTTTCATCGGACCAAGAGTTTGCGATCTTTTTTTGTTGACGATGGAGAGAGAGAGGGCCGAGGGTTTTCGGTTTCACCAGTAGTTGTGCAAAACATCTGATGGGAATAAAATATAATAATAAAGTATGCATGTAATTGTTAGAGCAAGATAATTATATGTGGGCAGTGCATCCATAATTGCTATTGTCTCCGCAACCGCTTAGCAATAACCTACCAGTCTCATCCATAGAAGAAAGAGAACTAATGATATGCATAGTGATGTCACCGTTAATCCCAAGCAAATCCCTCACATACAGCCGTACTACTACTTCTGTCACTGGGGTTCCCAACCTGCAGATCAGTCATCACTCACACTCCCTATACCTGGATCAATCCTTGGGGTCTTGGGTACCTAACAAGTCCTTAGATTGAGGCAAGAGAGGGTACAATAATCATCATGTCATACAAACTAATACATGATCCCATCTATGATAAACAACATGCACAAAAGGCTATATGGCTAGGTCAAAGCCTTAGCCTAAGGAGAATAACTCACACATAGAGATGAAATCAACAATCATAAACATTGTAATAGAGATCGTAAGATTGATAGCAAATAGTCTTACAATGTCGCTAATTGGAGAAGAGATCTACTATTACAATTGGTGGAATGTGGCTATGGTGGTGGAGAAGGGTTTGAAGATTTAGATCTAGATCTATTCCTCCAGCGTGGTGGCTTCTGGTGGCAGTGAGAGTTGGGGCGAAAATAAACACAGTTTTATCGTCGCCTGAAGCCTCTTTATATAAGGGTCCCTTCACGAAAGTTGTTCTGTTTAACCTAATGGAGTCGATGGAAACTACACGGCCGGAACTATACGTCTGGGATAAATTTCCCGCCGTATAGTTGGTCGTTAAAGCTTCTGGATCCACTTCACAGCTCCTGGTTTCTTTGACGTGTTGGAAATCTCGTATCTTTGACTTTTATGTAGTGATTTCCATCATCAAATGTCGTTATCTGTGCAAGAAAAAATAACAAGAAAGGATTGCATACCCCTTTGATCATTAGGCATTAGTGGCAGGATTTAGAGAGATATTTCATCAAATATATGAATAATATCTAGTTTAAATGTGGACGTGGATGGCTATATTTTACATCCATCAGCGGCCTTTGGTTATAACTTATAAAAGAAAAGTACCTCCGGGGACGGCCGATACTGGCTTGTGAACACCGGGAGGGATCTTAGTTTTGGAGATCCATCCAGGATATCAAGATGGAAATACGGAAAGGGTTGTCCATTTCCATAGGCGATGGAAGGGACTCCTTGTTCTGGCTGGATCCTTGGTGTGGCGCCTGACCTCTGCATCACGAGAATCCCGAGCTATTTGCGATATGCGCGGAGCCTATGCTGCTAGTAGCTGATGCTTGCCAGGGTGGGGCTCGTGGTAGGTCGCATTCCATAGGAACCTTGGGGCAGTAGAACGGGCTACCTAGGATGAGGTGCGGGACAGCCCCTCGCTGTCCCTATCTCAGTCCCCGGATAGTGTGCCCTGGCGACTGACCCCATCGGGGACCTTTACGGAGGGATCGGCGTACAAGGCCCTATTTAGTGGTCCCTCTCTCTTTTGGACGTCCTCTCTTTGGAAGGCCCCCTGCCTCTGAAGATTACAATCTTCATCTGGCAGCTACTACATGATCGGTTACCCTCGGGCATGGAGGTGACCAAGCGGCACGGCCCTGGGAATGGCTTATGCCCGCTTTATGCTGTCCCGGAATCGGGCACACATATTCTGTTTAGTTGTCCCGCGGTTCGCTTCCTACGGAACTTCACCCGTGAGGCTTTGGGGCCTAAGTGGCAGGACGCCTACCTGGGAGAGTTCCTGGAGGCCACTGCGAACCGTACTAGCAAGAGGAGGCGTCTCTTCTGGTTATTGTTTGTGGCGATGACCTAGAACCTATGGAATATCCGTAATAAGATGGGCATAGAGCGTGTCTTCCTGTGTCGTGTCTCTGACTCGATCTTCAAATTTCTGACTCTTTTGCAGCAGTGGTACCCACTGTCATGTCTCTGACGAGATGATGGAGCACCTGATAGTGGTGGCCCGCCGCTTAGCTACACCGTCTGGCCGCTGAGCGCTTTACCTGGAGAAAGCGGCTATTGTATATGTGTGTGTGTCTTGCCGCTTGTTTGGCGTGGGGCTTGAGTTTCTTTGCTTCTTGCAGTTTGTATGATGTGTTGTCGTGAATGTTAGCTTGTACTGAAACTTGTATGGATGTTAATTTATTTATAAAACTGGACGTATGGCTGTTTCGAGGAGTTTATATAACTTAAAAAACAAACTAGGGTGCGCATCAACAACATGATTAGCAACACGGTAACACGGTAGGGATTTCTTATCTAACGCATCGACTCCTGTCAGTTGCCCCCCTAGATCTCTCTATTGTAGAAATTATTCAGCTCTGAAAACCACTTCGTTCTTTAGTACACACGAGGCAAAACTAACTATTAAGATGCTACTAGTAGAGTAACAGGTTCTTGTTAACTACTGTGCTCACTTAATGGGGTGGTCGTTTTGTCAACAAACTTTGCCGCGCATGCATAACTATCACTGACTATACACTATTTACATTGACGATTCCTTCCAATAATAGCTGGTACTAGTACACTGAACAATAGTACTCTCTTCGTTCATTATCATCTAGTACTTTTCGTGAAAATGCATATATCTAGATATGTTATATTGTTTTGATTCACCCATTTTAGTTCGAATCTAGTATATTTTAAAATATCTAGAAGGTCTTCCATTAGCGAAGGGAGGAAGTAGAAAATACACGCCGTATACCCAACGGAATACACATGGTGTTAGACATGTGGCACCCTCGGATTGGAGGTTTTGCAGGTATACCTTGTCCCAGGTTCCATTAGGTATTTTGGATATGCAGATACCACATTTTAGTATCTATTTGGCCACATTTGATAAATTGTACCATTGAAGTTCATATTTTCGTACCTACATATCTGAATTCGGTTACTCAGATGCATTATTAGGTAGCAATGTCGGCAATATGACTAGAGAGTTCAAGAAAATAGTAGTGAACACTTTTGGGTTAAGACCACCCACATGAATACAATCACTACATTATTTTCAGTTCAAACTTGCATGGCATCTACTATGTTACTTGTTTTCGTAAATAAATTTCTACAAAATTATATTTATAGACAAAGCAACTAATGGAACGCAATTTTTCTAGTCTTGTATTTTAAATTGAGAGAACATAAGAAAAAAGAATTTATACTTTACCTGAAGCAAAACCATGATATGTATATGGGCTTTATGTAATAATTTGCTTGTTTATGCTCTCAAATTCATCAATTAGTTTTTATTTGATTATCCTTCCTAGAATTCCGTGGCACAACATCAAGCACTAGACATCATAAGATGAGAATTCCGTAGAAGAAAAGATGGGGGTTCATCTAGGAAATGGTGGGCAAATATGAATATATTATTATATTTTGGACCTTTCCACATTTTTTTACCATTACATCATACTCGAATTACATGACTGCTGGAGTGCATGAAAGCAAATTATTTCGACATTGGACAAGGACGAAACATAACATTCGAGCTTGATCTTCAATTATGCTCCAAGGGTACGAGGGCCAAAGAAGAGCTTCAGCCTCAGCACCTCTGCAACACTTATGTAGGTGACCTTTGCCACCACCTCTGCCGGCAAGATGTTGCCGAAAAGCGCGTAGTCAGTGATCTGTATGCCTGGGTTCTGGTTGCTGAACACACCGAACACCTCAGCGGGCGTGTTGCCGACATTGTAAAAGAAACGGACCAGGCCCTGCGGGAACAGGAACATGTCCCCCTGAGACAACGTCTTGGTGTACACGACGTTGGAGTTGGAGGTAATGAAACCTGCCATAATCGTGCCTTTGACGACGAAGATGATCTCGTTCGCCCTTGGAACGCTGTGGAGTGGCACGACGCCGTCAGTGCCGAGGAAGACACGCACGCCGCTGAGGCTCATCCCGTTGATTCCTGGGAAATAGGAGCCATAGGCAGGCACAAAGGAGATGTTGAAGGGGTCTATTGTGACTGGCGGAGTGGCTCCAGAGAAGTAGAAGTCATTGGAAGTAACTATGGCGGCGGGCTTGCATTGGTAGCCAGATGGCGTGTCACTCAAGAGGAGATTGGCAATGCAAAAGTCCTGTGTTAGGGCGAGGGACGAGAAGGGCAAGAGGAAGAAGGAGAGGAGGATGGGGAGAAAGACAAGCTTTGCCATGGTTGGTGATGTGTTTGTGGCTTGCTGGGAATGATGATTCGTGGGGGGGTTTATATAGGTGTTCGCGTAGACATGTGTGAGTACATCACGTGTGGTTTTGGCGGTATGGTATGGTACATTATTGGTAACGGATATAGAAGTTATTGGCAGTATGGTATGGTACAGTATTGAGAAGGATGTAGGAGTTATTGGCTGTATGGTATAGTACATTATTGATACCTCCAGCTAGCACGGCCCGGATGCATGACTAGTTTTGGACACATTATTTTTTCCTATTTCAGCCGAAACCACTAGTTTCTTTTGTCTGTACGAGCCCGTAGCAATTACAATGGTCTTGAATCGTGAGACTGGATGCACGGAGCAATTGAAGAGCCGATTGTGATCAACTCAACTAGAGTACTGTGTCGCCATATACTTTGCCAAATGAAAGAGCTAGCCGATTGTGATCAACTCAACTAAAAAAAAACTATGGCGAGTGTCGGGGGGAAATCCTCGGCCACCGCCTCCAGGCCTCACCTCCCTGCCTCCTCCCCTCGCCGCCGCCAGAGGGCGCGGCCGGGCAAAGCCCGTGCAGCGATGGCGGCGGTGGGGCGTCTCCTTCCTCCCCTCTACGTGGAGCTTCGGGCGGAACGGGGCGGCCCTCCATGGCGGGGTGTTGGGCTCCGGGAGGCCTCCGGCGGCGGGGGCGAGCGGATCCGGTGGAGGCGTGGCTCCGGGAGGTGGTGGTTCTGCGCAGCGGCGAGGGCCGGCTTCTTCCGGCAGGTGGTGGTGCTGCTGCACGGTTGCGTCATGCCGCGGCGGCGGGCTGGCTGCCTCATGCGGTGGCGGTGGTGGGCGGCGCCACGGGGACCATGATGGCGGCATGGTGATGCTGGCTGCGGCCGGCAGGGTGAGGACCGGCGGGTATCCTTGGGTAGCTTCGGTTGTCTTAGATCTAGGCCCACTTGGGCCCGATCTGGGTCTGAGGCGGGCCCTGTGTGGTGCTGACACCCTGTGAAGGTGGGGCGGCGGTGTGGGACGTGTAGGAGGGCGGTGGTGGCGGCACGAACTTTACGGGCCCTTTTTTGGGCTCGGCCGGACCTGAGACCTGGTGTGCTCCTGCTGTCCCGCCCCGGTCAGCAACTGCCATCGGCGGTGGTGGAGGTTGGTCTCCTCTGCGCGGTTGTGCCGCTGCCACCATCCTGTGCCCACCAGCCCCCTCCCTGCCTTGTTGGTCACGCAATGAACCTGGCCTAGTGGATGCGTGTCCATGGATGTCGGGGCGGCGGCCCCGGAAGATGGTTTACAAGACGTCCCTTCGGTGGACGCGGCTCCGGGAGGCGACTTGCGATGATGGTCCTCAGACCGGCGGAGGTCCGACAAGTTTGGGTGAGCTCAGTGGCAATGGAGTTGTTGCTTGAATACTGGGACTTGCCGAGATGGCGGTTCCCCGGGTGGACGATGGAGTTGGACCTGGTGCTGGGGTTGGCGTGTACGGTGGAACCCTTGCTGCAGTGCGACGGCGAGACTTTACGAGCCTACTCGGGCTCGGTCGGGTCTAGAGGGCCTGGTTTGTCTTGCTGCTACATTCGGTCGGCTACCGCCTTCTGGCGGTGGATGTAGTTCCCTCCCGCGTGCTGATGTCATGCCGACCCTCGCCGAAGTTTCCTCTCTCTCGGTCTTACTGGCCTCGCCCCATGGCTCACGGTGTGACGACGGTGGTGACCTCAAGACCGTCTTGGCGCGTGCATGTGGGCAGCGAGTTTGGTGGAGCATTACAAGGGGTCCGGGAGCGTGACTGTTGAGAGGTCGGGAGAAATCCTTGTCTATTTGACTCCAACGCGGTGACGCCCGCGGGTATCACCTTCCTTCATGAAGGGCGCCGGGTGTATCTCTCTCACACCTCCAGGGGCATACCGGGGGAAACCCTAGGACCTATCCGGGCAGCAGTGTCGTTGTCGTCACTTCCCTTCTTGGAGGTGCTGCTTGGTATCGACGCTTTGGAATGCCGTACGTGTGGTGGTACTTCTCCGGTGGGTGCAACGGTGGCAAGTTACCTTCTTTCTTGTCGCATCGCCGATGTTGGATTTATATTCTTTTCTTTCTTCTTGTATTTTCTTTTAGGCTTGGCTTGTGTTGTTCGTCCTAGCATTGTTCGGCATGTTGTATCGGATGTTTGCTATATTAATATAGCGGGGCGTAAAGCCTGTTTCGAGAGGAAAAAAACTATCCCTCGGTTCTAAAATAATGTACCGATGTTTTCGGGTGCAGCATGTATCCAAAATGGATGGCTGCTGTAATTCTGTTTCAAGTTTAGAATCGGTGCGGCGTTCGGATGATTCAGAGCGAGAATGAAAGAAATCCCACTTTAGCGTCCCTCAATCATTGTCATATTTCTCTCGGCCGGCCTCTCGTCCCACTAGAGTTTCAAGAAAGAAATCCCACTTTTGTTTGTTGCCAGTTGATCCTGCTCTTCATAATGCATGCATGGTCCATTGGTCCTCCTGTGTGCTGTGTGCACGAATACACGTCAAGTGGCGCTAAAAAGCGTGTCCATTTAGATATTGGTCTTGTCACCTTGGTGGTCAAGATCGTGTCAATATCTTTGAATGACTGTCTGTATATTGCAGTAAACGTACTATTTTGATGGCTGGCATAGTTCAAATTTTTACCAACAGATGGCCCGCCGAGCTTGCTCCTAAAGTGAGACGGATCGCCCTCCTCGTCCTTAGATCGAAGACAAGTCTAAACCGATGGCTAAAATCCTTGATGACATTGTGTTGGAAGCTACAAGGTGGAAGCTAGCTAGAGATGTTGAGCTTGTATTACTAAGCCCTAGGACTTTGATGTGGATCCTTGTATTCGTTCTTGCTTCTATCTACAAAAAAGGCGTGCATTCTTGCATGCGCATTCCTGAAAAAAAAAACATAAGACAACTTAGATGGCAGGTAATGCCACATTTACCACACTATACAGACGATCAACAAAACTGTCATACTATGCTTAGATAGCTTAGATAGCGGTCCCATCTATGTAATTTATGTATAAAGCGGGACGAAAGACTATTTTAAGAGATGCTTAGATAGCTTATTTTGAGTTTGCTCTTTTCCTGATTTTGGTCATGCATGTAAAAGAAAAGGTCTACTATAATTTCTAGGAATGTTTGGTCGTTTGGAACTCCGGAGTTTGTAGGCATGTTTTAATAGAAAATTAGTACACTGTATAATTTATTAGCATGATTCGATCCCCTTGCTTCGTCAGTCGTAGGCATGGGCTAAGGCGAATGTTTGAGCCCCTTGTAATCTGAAAAATGGGTTGTAATTCGATCACCGTCGCCCCGGCCATCATCGCAATCACCATTGCCGGCGACCATCGTCACAATCACCACTGCCGCCAGGATTCTTCTCCGCCGAATAGTCTTGCACAATCTGCCGGACAGTCTTGCACAATCTGTAACATGTCCGACGACATCCAGGTGCTCCTGTTAAAACTTCTTCGTTCGGAACTACTCATAGGAAAATACACAAGACATTCCATCATGATGTCGGACATGTGCCAAGTCTGCACGCCGCCGCTGCAACGCCGGCCATGCCACCGCGTCGCCTCCACAAGGCCAGGCTGAGTCACCACCACCACCTTGGCGGAACCAACCGCCATCACTACTAGCTTGCCGGCCATAGCCGTCACCGGCAATGCAATAATCCAGCGTGCAGCCGTATTAGTATATATACATTGCTAGAAACATGTATAATTAGATTGAGCTATACGGATTTTGTACAAGACTGCGTGTATACTTGTTTATACTAATAACGAAGGGGTATTAAACAATCTGAACCGTTATTGGAAGAGACGCCTCTTAAAAAACAAACTGAACATGGAATCTAGCCAAACATCGCCAATGAATCCATGAATCGGATCTAGCTAGTGTTTGGCATAGTGTCACCCACTGTCACTGTTGATATCCGGAAGTGCATCGATTGAATCATGGCGAGGAGGACCGTGTAGATGTAGCGGCAGCAAGTGTCAGTCTCTTTCTGTTGCCAGAGGGACTCACAGAAGCGCACAAGTGGCCACGCGGTGTGTAGCTCTGACCTGCCGAGCAGTCGACGTCGCCGCTCGCCGGTGGTGCAGTGTAGTGTAACTAAATCTGCTGTTGGATACCGCAAATAAGTGTACTTCTAGATAGTCAAAGTTTATAAAGTTTAACTAACTTTATAGAAAAATATGGTAATATTTATGACTCTAAATTGGTATTAGTAGATATATTTTTAAATTTAGTTTCATAAGATATCAATTTAATTTAATATATCTTGCTATATTATATGTATAATTGGTCAAATTTGATAAAGTTTAATTTAGACAAATGGTAAAAATACACTTATTTATAGATGAGGGTATCCATATCCAAATCCATACCCATACCACGCCATTATACCCTCATCGTATCCATACACCATGATTACGCCACCGCTGCTGCTACTTTTGCTGCGTGCGGCCGTCCTATCGCGCGCTCTCCTCAAAGCATCTCCGCTCGCCTATTTAGGACGTCGATTTTCGGATGCCGAAAATCGGCTTAGTCGTATATCCAAAAATCTGTTTTCGTTGGGATTTAGGCAAACTTTGGTCCGGGATTCCTAGATCATACCCAGGATCCTGGGTACGTCCTGGGAACGCCGGATGCAGCGAAACGGACGTGGGCTAGCTCTGTCGGCGAGAGAAGACTGAACTCCCGCCACTTCGTCGAGCTCCCGCCTTTTTCTTTCTCTCCTCCCGCCTTTCTTCCCCATTCCCCTCCCGCCACTCCGCCGAGCTCCCGACCACCATGCCGTCCAAGAGCTTCGTCCAACCAAGATCGATCCTCGGCGAGGGTCCGATGGAGAAGAAGGCGAGGAAGCCGAGAGCATCGCCGAAGAAGCCGGAGGGCATGTCCGACGCCGTGTGGGCGTACAAGGAGCAGGCCAGGAAGATGGCATCAGAGGACCGGAAGGGCAGAAAGGTGAGGGCGAAGCTCTGACAAGAACAAGAGAATGTTGCGGCGGAAGAGCAGGCGACCGTGAGGGCGAAATAGGCGGCGGCGACGAGGTCGGCGTTGATGGCGGAGCCGTACCCACCCCACTGGAGAAGCCAGGCAAGCATCGGCTCGCCCGCCGAATTCTCGCCGATCTCTCCGGTCGGCTTCCAGGAGAGCCAGCGGCTGCTCGGCAGAGATACTCCTCGTCCCCCGAGTTCGACGGCGGGTTCAATCCCAACGTGGTCTTCCCCTGCCCGGCGCTGCGCCCTCCTTCGGCCTTCAACATAGACATCAATCTCCCCTACTCCATCTCTCCGGTGTATGCAGGCCCCGCGTTGCGCCGCGGACCACTACCTTTCGGCGGAAGCTCGGCGCAAGGAACCTACGGCGAGGCCGACGTGCGCAACATGTTCGGCGGAATGCCGATCACCCTGCTGGCCGGCATGTCGGTCGAGACGTACATGGAATACATGATCGCAACAGGATCGGCCTCCAACCACCCCTCCTTCTTCAAAGAAGAACAGAACCGGGCCGACGTCGAGCACGGAATCTAGTCTCAAGATATCGCCGACATCGACGCCGAGGAGACGCAGGCCGAGCCGACATAGGAAGAGGACGCCCAGGGTGAACCCTTGCTACTGGCGAAAAGCAAGAAGGGGAAGAAGAAGTCGGGCACTTCGGCGGACGCTCAGATCAAGTGGACCGTGGCCGAGGACACCTGTCTCGCCAAAGCTTGGAAAACGGTGAGCATGGATCCGATCACCGGTGCCAACCAGAATTCAGACAACTATTGCGGCGCGTGAAGGTAGCGTTCGACGAGCGTAGCCTTTGCGACCCGAAGTATCGCAAAATTCACATGGAGCGAAGGGAGAAGGCTATTACCAACCATTGGGCGATCATCCAGACCGCGTGTAGCAAGTGACATAGCTGCGTGGAAGAGGTGGAACGCACACAAGCCAGCGGGAACAACATGGACAACAAGGTACTCGCGAACACTAGCTTTGTCGTGCACTCGCTTCCATTTTGACACACTTGACACACTTCCATTTTGCAGCTTCGTCGTGCACTTGCTTTGTTTCGAGAGGACATGAAGATGGAGTTCAAGTTCCATCATGTCTTCAAGGAGATCGATAATTGTGAAAAGTGGCGGGACACTCTCTTGAGCCTCTCCAAGACCAAGGACGGCGTCTATGAAAGAACATATGGGCCCCCATGTGTGGTTTTTGTAATTAATGACAATCTCTATGGACTAATGATTGTATCAAGTTGTACTTGTAGGAATTGTCCATAGGCAATGCCTGAACCATATGTTGGCTTCAAGGTTTGGAGAAAAAGAAAGTAAAGAGGATCATGTGGTGACCAAGGTGTTCAAAGAGTGATCCACTGATTGTTCATGTGAGAGTTGAGCCTTTTGCAAGGGTGTCTTGTAGAAGAAGATAGAGTTCATCATATGTATCTTCAAGACATAATCCAAATGGTGGTAGAAGTAATGTTGTGCAAGCTAAAGATGTGCCATATATAGAAGATATCATGCTTGAAGCTTTCCATCCTCGGTGATCATGGATCAATGAATACAAGGTCAAAGTAAAGGTTTCCCCATGTCTTATGGGGGAGAAACCTGCAAGTCTTCATCAAGCGAGTGCGTGCAAGAGCAATCTAGAAAGGTGTTCCATCTTGAGAAGGACAAGATCGTATACATCAAGATCAAGTGGAATAGGCGCAAGGCAAAGGTATGACCTTGATAGGGTTTCTTTCTTATCAGTCTCGTGGTGTTAGTTGGGGAGACCGGTTTATAGGATAGACGACCGTACTATTAAGAGGGGCTCTCAAGTGAGTAACTCGATCATATCTTTCAGATAGAGCTCAAACCTTTGCATACTTAGCATCATCCTTTCTTGGTTGTTATTTGGATCTTATCCATGTGAAGTTCTAGAGCTTGTGGTAATATTCATAACAAGCTCTAGTTCATCAAAAACAGATTTCCCTTTTATATCTTCTTACGTTTTTGATCTTTGAGGTTTTCCGGTTTCTCACCAGGAGAGGTATCTCATATTATAATACATGAAATGTTCTCTCTTGGTGGTATCCAATATTTTCAACAAAATTGGTTTCGGGTCAATCGGATTTTCCAAACTCTAGATATCGCCATTTGAAGTTTGTCTCTTATTTGGTCCAGACCGGAGTCTCCGGTCTGCGTAGACCGGAGTCTCCGGTGTGGTCCGGAGTGTCCCCTGGAGTCCCAGGGGCTCGAGTCATCTGGGACATCGATAGGTGGTCCGGAGGCTGGTCCGGAGGTTGGCCGGAATCTCCGGTGTAGACCGGAGTCTGCGGTCTGCACACCGGCGTCTCCGGTCTGACTTTTTCCCAACGGGCAGAAAACGGTCAGAAATCCGTGGGCCTATAAAAAGGGGCCCTTCTTTCCTAATGTTACTGCTCGAGTTTTACAGGCTTTCTCCTCCATTCTTGACCATCTTGAGCTTGCTCCCCCTTCAATCCCTCCCTTGATTCTTGCATATACTTTGGGGATTTGAAAGAGGAGATCTAGATCTATAATCCCACCAATCCATCTCTCCTCTAAGTGAGGGGAACGTCTTGCGATCTAGATCTTGGAGTCTTTTGCGGATTTCCTCTATCGTTCTTCATCCCCTATTCCCCCACAAGCTTTTGTAGCTTTGGTGGAATTTGGGAGAGAAGGATTTGAGCACTACTTGTGTTCTTTCCATTGCATTTGGTGCATAGGTTTGAGTTCTCGGCGAGGATTCGATTGAGTGAAAGGTGAGAAGCTTTTTACTCTTGGGTTCTTGGAACCCTAGACGGTTTGGTGGTTTTGCAGATTCTTGGATTACTTGGGACCTCCAATTAAGTTGTGGAGCTTTCCCCAAGCTTGTTTGTTGGAAGCCTTCAATTGGGTTGTGGAGAAGTGCCCCAACCTTGTGAGAGGTTCCGGATTGCCACCGACAAGTGCATCGATAGTGGAAGCATGGATCAATCCCGTTGGGGTGAGATTCACCGGAGAATAAGGGAGGCCTTTTGTGGCGTTGGTAGTTTGATAGCACCCCGTCTCCAAACGAGATGTACTCCATGTTGGTAGGAACTCGATAAATATCGTCGTCCCCGCGTGCCTCGGTTATCTCTATACCCGAGCTCTTACTTGTGCACTTTACATTGTGATAGCCTTCGTGCTTGAAGTATATATCTTGCTATGACATAGTTGTTTGTCTTTCTTAGCATAAGTTCTTGGTGATCATAGGTGAACCCTAGTTGTTCTAGGTTGTTCTTGACAAAGTAAACACTAGTTTAATTCCGTCTTTGTCGATCCACTCTCGGAAAAGTTTTTAAACCTCCTATTCACCCCCCCTCTAGGCGGCATGTGTATCCTTTTAGTCTATAACCCGAAGGCCCCTCCTGCTGTTGCCGGCGAAGGAAGACTAGAGATCGGCCAGAAGAAGGCGAAGATGCTCAAAGCCGCCGGACCTCCCGTCGAGCGTCTCCAGGCTTCGATCGAGAAATGCATCGCTGACACGAGCGCGCAGACCGAGAAGAGGGCCGAGAAGACCGATGAGCGTTGGAAGCAGCTGATCGAGACCCAAGAGGAAAAGGTGGCCCTCATCAAGGCCAACCTCGCTGAGAAGAAGGCCAACTACGCCGCCAAGAAACGCAACACAGATCTCAAGTTCCTGATGGGCGGCGAGGACACGTCGAAGATGAGCTCGCCGGTTAAGGCCTGGTACATGGTGTAACGTCAGGCCATCCTCCAGGGCGAGATCACGCCTTCCCCTTCCTCTGCACCGAATGCCCCTGCGCCGAACGCCCCCACGCCGAGCTCTGCTTCCACTTCCTCCAACCCGTCGGCGTCTGCCGGCGAGACGGACGACCACGCCGCGTCGGCCACGCCGTAGGAGCCCATCCCCATCGACGACTCAGAGATAGCCGAGTCGTTTTCCCTGTTCTATAATAATCTGTCGCCGAATTTATGGGCGTTAATTCTGTTGAACACCTTGTGGCCGAGCACTCGCCGACAGGAATAATAAAAATTCAAATATGTCGCTGTTTTCTGTTCGCCTGAGTATTCGGCCTGGGTACGCGAGTGAAAAACTAGACGTACTCAGGCCGAAATCAAGTTCCGTCCGGTCAAAAAAAATTCCGAATTTCGGCACGAATTCGTCCAACGAGTGGAGATGCTCTCACATCTCAGAACCATGCTAATTTGTAAGAGCATCTCGTAAAACGCCTCGTGTCCAAAGAGCAGGGTTTACGATCACTAGAAAACTCAGCGCTACGGGACGCGCGCGCTACGCCAAGGGCAAAAGGCCGTCGGCATAGGCCAAAATACCATCGGCGTATGGTACGCCGAGGGCTGCCCTCGGCGTAGCCTCCTCGGCAAAGATCTCCCTCGGCGGAGCACACTCAAGTCAGCGGTATCGAAATGCGTCGGTATACTCACGCCGAGGGCTTTGCGTCAGTATGACGTCGGCATAACTGTCGACGGTTGCAAAAACATTTTCTTTTTTGAAAAAAAATATTTTTTTTTTGAAATTTTTTTTTCTCATTTTTTTATTCTTTAAATTGTTTCACTTGTTAATCTCCTGCTTTGAACATTTTTAACACTAATTATACTTAATATTTGATTAAATTCCAGTCTTAGTCAAACTTCCCAGCAGGTCACCCATCCTAATACTACTCCAGCTTTAGCACGCTTAACTTCCTCGTTCCTTCAGAATCCGTTTCCACAAAGTAATTCATACATTGGTGTCAATACTATGATATCAATCCTATTAACTCTTATATCATCATGTCACATGTTTGTATTTTTTGAAATTACAAACAATTATTTAAGTAAATATTAATGAATAAGTAAAAATATTATTGAATTCAAATAAAAATATAATAATTTTTTTTTTTGAATTCTATTTAATATAGAATAATTAATATCTTTAAATCTATAAATCTAAATTCAACAAATAATATGTCTAAATTGATCAGAAAAATGAGAGGAATCCAAATATGATATCCATATCAACTAATCACAAACCCTCCGTTTTTGAATTAGCTATTTGGTGGTTGTTTTAGAAAATCCCCTTTTTGCGCTCGGATAATGAAAAATGCCTTTTTGTTGCGATGAAAAGGAAAACTTGTATTGGATCTTTGATAAAATAGCATATTGTGAACCTAAAAATGATTTTTGTAAAAAAACATGAGCATCGGATCATGTACCTGTAGTTCATATCTGACCCACTTCCTGCCGATTCGGTAGGAATTTGTCTTTTTCACCAAAGGTGGACGGAAAGGTTTCGGATCCCCCTGTTGGGACATTATCCATATAAGGTGGTATAGTATTTTTTTAAAATGTGGTGGTAGTATTTTAAATTAGCCATTTGGTGGTTGCTTCATAAAACCGTCCGTTTTTTATGCTCGAAAAATAGAAAATGCCTTTTTGGTGCGACAAAAAGGAAAACTTCCTCCTGCAACATTGTTCGCCATCCTATGATGCATGTGTATGCATAATATAGGCACATTATCACAAACTATGCCTTGATTCTAGCCATAACATTGGTCATTTGACCCGAAAGCCAAGAAACCTCAAATGAGATAGGTCATTTTGTGAAGGTTTTTTGAGACATAATCAATATATCAAGTTTGCTATTTTTCCTTATAACTATGTCACATAATATGACACCACGCGAAGGTTTCGCATTGTTTCGATTGTTTTTGAATTTTTTATGCCCGTTTTAAACTATCGTCAAACTTTGTCGAACGGCGGACATAAAGATTCTTAGATCGGGGCCGAGCCTCGCTAAACTTGCATTGGATATTTTATAAAATAGAATATTGTGAACCTAAAAATATTTTTTGTAAAAAAACATGAGCATTGAATCATGTACTTGTAGTTCATATCTGACCCACTTCCTACCGATTCGGCAGGAATTTGTCCTTTTCACCAAAGGTGGACGGAAAGGTTTCGGATCCCCCTGTTGGTACATTGTCCGTATAAGGTGGTAGAGTATTTTTGTAAAATGTGGTGGTAGTATTTTGAATTATCCATTTGGTGGTTGCTTCACAAAACCATCCGTTTTTTATGCTCGGAAAATGGGAAATGGCATTTTGGTGCGACGAAAAGGAAAACTTCCTCCTGCAACATTGTTCGCCATCCCATGATGCATGTGTATGCACAAGATGGGCACATTATCACAAACTATGCCTTGATTCTAGCCATAACATTGGTCATTTGACCCGAAAGCCAAGAAACCTCGAATGAGATAGGTCATTTTGTGAAGGTTTCTTTGAGACATAATCAATATACCAAGTTTGATATTTTTCCTTCTAACTATGTCAAATAATACAACACCACGCGAAGGTTTCGCATTGTTTCGATCGTTTTTGAATTTTTTATGCCCGTTTTAAACTATATATAATGTTTTATGTTTTACTTAATTTTTATTTATAAATGTGTAATATTTGAGATTAGATAGATAGGTCTTATTTTTCTGCAAATTTTGATATATTATTTGTATTTTTCCGAATTAGAATGATTTAGTTATGATTTTTCAAAGTTTAATGAGATAAAATAAAAATAGCTACGCCGAGAGCAGCCGTCGGCGTAGCATAGAATATGCCGAGGGAAATTTTACGCCGACGGCTGCTTGGCGGGGCTGGCCTGGACGATGGCTACGCCGACGGCCCCGACTTTTGGCCGTCGGCGTAGCGACCGGCCGTCGGCGTAGCTTCCCATTCCTGTAGTACAATGTCGGTCACGAGAAAACTCAGCTCCAGCAGTTGCAGGTGCCTCAACAATTTTTTGGGCACGCTGGAAAAAAGCCGACCTCGCCCTGGATATTTACGGTACAATGTCGGGCACACCGCAAAGCCGTCCACACCAATTGTCCCGCTCTTCCCGAACTGTCGCCGGCCACGAAATCACTCGCCAACGCTTCGCCGCGCCTTCCCACGCCCCCCGGCCACTGTGCTGAACTTGTCGTAGGTTTCCATGGCCGGGCGAGCATTGTCGCCGCGAGTTGAATTTAGCGATGCCTCCGTGCCGATTTCGGCTTCCTCCTCCACGGCGTCTCCTATACGTCGATCTAGTGGCTGGGAAGTGCCGCACCTCCCGTCGAGCTGGCCCGAGTGCCCCCAGCCGCCTATGTTCGCTGATTTCCCACCATCTGTCCGCCCTCCGCAGGCCCTCCTACACCCACACTCTGCAGGTCGTCCGCCGCGACCTAGCGTCGAGCGTAGACAGCCGACAAGCCATTGTTGCACAGTAGGTGCCTAGTTGAAGATACAGAGGAAATAATACCAGAATTTTGTTGGGTTCAATTTAATTTTTCTATCAATGATTTTCAACATAGCACATTGTTTGTACATGAGTGCATGTGATGGGTATGATTCGTCCTCTTCAAATGAGAAATGTGACATTTCCGAGGAAGATATTTCTATGCTTGTAGCAATGCACAAGAACAATAGGCCCAAGCACGGTGTGGTTCCGTTCTCGGTCGACGCAAGCTGTGGAAAGAGAAAATTGAATGCGAAGCTACTTTGTGGAGCATCCTATTAACTATTTTCCGTGCTGGTTTTGGATGAGAATCAATTTGTTGAAACATATTTCCCAATGCATGATGAAGCATTATCATTTCTTCAAACAAAGGAGGAAAGCCTTCGGCGATCTTGGGCAGCACTTACCAAAAGGCGACCACCACCTTGTGTATAATGGCATACATTATTACGGCGGATCTAGTTGAAAATCACTTGGTAATGGGTGAGAGTCAAGCCATTGAGTGTGTCAAACGCTTTGCAATAGCGATGGTGCAAGTGTTTGGTGAAGAGTACTTGAGAGCACACAATGTTGAAGATGGTGCTAGATTGTTGGAGTACAACAAGGCTTGATGGTTTTTAGGTATGCTTGGCTTAATTGATTTGCATGCATTAGATCTAGAAGAACTATCCTTGAACATGGCATCGACAATTCAGAGGTCACAAGAAGAATTTAACTATTATTCTTCATGTTGTATGTGATTTTTGTTGTTGTATTTGATGAACTATTTGTTGTTTGTGTGTTGATTTGATAGCTACTTTGAACAATTTGTGTAACAATTGTTAAACCAATAATTTGTGTCATAATAATAATTATGAACTATTTGTGTAATATTTATTTGTTAAGTTTTTATCTTTTCTGGTGCATGTATTTCTAGAAAACATGTTTGTGGTGCCCTATTTTATGTACATGAGAAAATGTTTGTGCATGTTATTTATCATAGATGGGATCATGTATTAGTTTGTATGGCATGATAATTGTAGTACCCTCTCTTGCCTTAATCTAAGGACTTGTCAGGTACCCCAAGACCCCGAGGATTGATCCAGGTAAAAGGAGTGTTAGTAATGACTGATCTGCAGGATAGGAATCCCAGTGACGGAAACTGTAGTACGGCTGTATGTGATGAATTTACTTGGGATTAACGGTGACATCATGATGCATATCATTAGTTATTTTTCTTCTATGGATGAGACTAGTAGGTTATTGCTATAAGCGGTTGCAGAGGAAATAACAATTATGGATGCACTTCCCACATATAATTATTTTTCTCTAACAATTACATGCATATTTTATTATTATCTATTATTTTCATCAGATGTTTTGTACAGCTACTGGTGAAAACCGAAGACCCTAGGCCCTCTCTCTCCATCGTCAACAACAACAAAAAGATCACAAACTCTTGGTCCGGTGAAAACGCAATAAAAATTCTAAAACTCTCGAAGGTCCATTTAAGTAATCTCACTTTGCTTTCTGTTTCCTGAGGATTCTATAAACCTAGGTCTACTAGAGAAAAAGAGCTATACTACATTCGTAATCCCGATCAAAGGTATCAACCCTTTTTCTAGCGCCATTGTCGGGGAAGCAATAGCTATCCTGGTGAGGTTAGTAGGAACCTTGCTAGTTTTAAATTCTTGTTTTTAATTTTGTTAGTTTGCTTCTAGTATTCATTTGAAAAACCAAAAAATAGTTAGTCTTTTAATTCTTGTTTTATCATCATTAGTACTTGTTTAAGAAAATACAAAAACATAGGAAGTATGGCTAAAAATAAGCTTGATTCTAGCCATAACATTGGTCATTTAACCCGAAAGCCAAGAAACCTCAAATGAGATAGATTATTTTGTGAAGGGTTTTTGGAACATAATCAATATACCAAGTTTGATATTTTTTCTTCCAACTATGTCACATAATATGACACCACGCGAAGGTTTCCCATTGTTTGGATCATTTTTTAATTTTTTATGCCCATTTTAAACTATATGTAATGTTTTTATATTTTACTTAATTTGTATTCATAAATGTGTAATATTTGAGTGTAGATAGATAGATCTTATTTTTCTGCAAATTTTGATATATTATTTGTATTTTTATGAATTAGAATGATTTAGTTATGATTTTTTTAAGATAAATGTGGTAAAATGAAAAATAGCTATGCTAGGCATTGCCGTCTAATACGTTGGAAACGTATCTATAATTTTTGATGCTCCATGCTTTTTTAGTATCTACTTTGCTTTCTTTTGTCTACACTTTGAGGTGTTTTTATATCTTTTCTAAAACTAACCTATTAACAAGTTGTCATAGTGTCAGTTGCATGTTTTCTTCTGTTTTTGGTTCCAGAAAGGCAGAAAATCAATATTCTCGGAATTGGACGGGACAAAAGTCAAAGTCAATATTTTACCATGGGGGACCCGAAGACGAGATTTGGAGGCGCCACATGGCGATACCCCCTAGGCGCTGTAAACCCACCCGCTGGTAGGGTGTGGCCCTGGTGGCCTCCCTTCGCCTATAAGAAGCCCCGATGCAGAAACCCTAGGCACCTCATTAAAACTCCACGAAACCTTCTGTAGGCGCCGCCACCATCGTCCCTAGATCGGGGGGGGGGTCTGAAGTTCTTCCCGGCACTCTATCGGAGGAGAGATCATCCTGGAGGCCTTCTTCTCCGGTATGAAGCGTGTGTAGTTCCACCTTGGACTACGGGTCCATGTAGTAGCTAGATGGTTGTATATCCTCCTTGTGATTTCATGTATAGATCTTGTGAGCTCCGTTCATGATCAAGATCTAATCTATTTGTAATCATGCATGTTTTGTTTGCGGGAGTCCAATGGATACTGAGATTACTATGTCAGATTGATTAATGGTTTTGTCTATTTGATTCTATCATGTCTGTGTTGTTTGTGATCTTCCATGCTCTCCGTTGTTAGTAGATATCTTGGTCAAGTAGTTGCTAGTGACTCCAAGAGGTGGTATTTATCTTGGTCAAGTAGTTGCTAGTTTCCAAGGGAAGTGACAGAAATCACTTCGGTTGTAGATGTGTTGTTGCCACTAGGAAGAAAACAACGGTCTCTTGTTCATGGAACAAGTGGATTGTTTACCTTACACACTTTGCTTAAAGCAGTTGTCTGTTGCTTGCAACTTAATACTAGAGGGGGTTTGGATGATAATCTGAAGGTGGACTTCTAGTCATAGATACAGTTGGATGGCGGTCTATGTATATTGTTGTATTGCCCAATCGAATCTCATAGGATCTTTTTGTCTAGTATTGCATTGTTATGCCTTGCTCAGTTCATGTCAATTGCCCTGCTGTAATTTGTTTACCCTTCATGCCATGTTGTTTATCTAAGGAGAGCACCTCTAGTGAACTATGGACCTTAGTCCAATCTTTACCATTGATACATCTTCCACTGTTACTTATTTACTTGTTGCAAACCACCACCTTTCATACCATATGTTTAATCTTTTGTTATAGCAAACTGGTGAGCTTGACAACCTCACTGATTCGTTGGGGCAAAGTCTTCAGTTTGTGTTGTGCAGGTTTCCACGTTGCTTGCAACACCTTTGAGACGTTTCCTTTCTCCTACTGGTTTGATAACCTCAGTTTCTTACTGAGGGAAAACTTGCTGCTGTGCTCATCACACCTTGCTCTTGGGGTTTCCAACGAAGCGTCCCACGACAGTACTGGGCGCCATCATCAAGCTTTTCTGGCGCCGTTGTCGGGGAGGCTAAGGACGTCTTCACAAGAGGAGTCCTCCTCAACATTTCTCTTTTCTTTGTTTTTTGTTTGCTTAGTTTCTTTTGCTTGGTTTTGTTTGCCTCTTTTTATCAAAAACTCCAAAAAAAATAGTTTAGTTTGGTTTGCTTTCTCTTATCAAAAACACAAAAAAATTTAGTTCCTACCCTAGTTGCTACCATGTATGGTTTTGGTCTTATCTCTCTAACACCTATGGAAGAGATCTTTGCTTTCAAGCAAAAAGGTGAAGAGAGTTTTAAAGAAGCTTGGTCTAGAATCTCTGCTTTACAAAGAGAAACTGAGCCTAAGATGAGTCTTAGCTTGGTTATCAATAGTTTCTACCGCGGTATTGCTCTTTTTTATAGATATGCTTTGGATGCTGTGGCTGGGAAAGATATTTTTCAATGTACTGAGGATGAAGCTTTTGATGCCATAAAGAAATTTATTATAATTTATAATACACCTACCAAGTCTGATTTCTCTTTTAAAAATATTTTTGCTTCGTTGAACACTCTTGAGTCCAGTACTGGTGCTTTGAACAGTTGTTATCACACACTTAGGGAGTACTATAATTATGTTCCAATGAATTCTAAGCCTTCAAAGTGGCTTCCCACAATCAAAGTCACTATAAATAGTGCAACTTTTGATGCTCTCTATGATATCATGTCTGAATTTTTCCTTATGCCTAAAGATACTTATGAGTCTTTGAGTCTTTGGGGGCTTTATAAAGGAGGAGAGGAAATCTCTCTTACTAATAATACCACTTTATACCCATTGGAATATCTTGTTATTAAATGTGTAGGCAAAGGACAGTTTACACTTGGAAGATCCCTACTAAAACACCTTGGAGCAATAATAGATGTGGTAAAAGACATTATGCATTTTGATCCTCCAGTAAGCAATCATATTTTCCCTAAATAGTAGAAGAAAGGTAAGAAAGTAAGGAGCAAGAGGGGTAATAATTCCTCATTTGAAAATACTTGATTTCTTGCTTCTTGTGCCTAACTTAAAGGCGTTAAAGAAAAGTACTTATTCGGAGATAACCCAAGAGTTTCCTTGAGTCTTGGAAGTTATTAATTTATTAATGACCTCTCCTTATACTTTTTGTTTTCTTGTTGTGCCAAGAATGACCTCTAATGAGAGGGAAGTAAGATTTGGGGAGTTGCTGTCCCGAAACAGATTTCAGTCCTGCACCATAAAAATTCTTGAGGAGTCTTTGTAAGTCGTATTGAGCTGAAAATTTATGAATAAATCCCTCCGTATGTTAGCTAACTTTAGTTAGTTCAACACGTTTTTATTTGAGCAACAAAATATTATCGAAAAAATCGGTTTCTACCTGCTGGTCTGTTTTGACAGATTTGTGCCATTATTTGCATTTGCTTCTTATTGATTCCTTTTTGAGTTCTGTTTTGGGGAATTGAGATTTTTGAAGGAGTTGCTACAGTAGATTGTGTTTTTAGTGAAAAGTTTTTCTATTCCAAAGCTAAACCCAAAGGTCTATTATCTTTTGAATACACTAATGTTGCTAATGAAGATTATGTGAAGTTTTTCATGAAGGAAACTTTTTAGGTGTAGAGAGAGAATGATGTAATGAGATGAAGAATGGACAAAAGCTCAAACTTTGGGATGCCACCCTAGTGTCACCCCAAGAAATATCTAGAGGTACAAGCGTCAGAGCTTGGGGATGCCCAAGGCATCCCCTTCTTTATCAATAAAAAGCTCAGGTCTTTCTAGACACTTCGTTTTTATTGATTCATGCACTGTTGTGTTGTTCTTGGAGCGTCTTAGTTTTTGTTTGGTTTGCTTATTTTGTTTAGTTTGCTTGAATAAAGTAGTTTGGACCCCCGTTCTCGTTGTGTTGTTTCAAATAAGTTGCTTGGTGTTGGAAAGGAGTAGAAAGTTCTTGCTTGATAAGTGCAAGAGGAGCTTGTATTGACTATGACTTAGACTTTAGCATGACATGCTAGATGTTGTTTTAACCTTATGATTAGTGATTATTGTTGTAGCATGTCTTGTTTCAAACAATTGGGATTTCTTAGTGTGCCTTGAAAGAATTATGCGTTGTTTTAGCATGCAAAAGCATAGTATTGTGGTGTTCTCCTTTGATGCTTTGTTTGGGTTGACTTGGCACATGCTCACACCATGTTATGACTATAAACAAGTCACCATAGCCTCTATGATCATTTAGTCCTTTACTTGTAGTACCACTCTATGCTTTGATTAGTAATGTTTTGTCGCTCTGCATGATTATCGCCATTATTGCTCTCTTAGTTGGTTGCTCACAGTCTTTTGCTAGCCTCCACTTGTATGAGTAAGCTATACTCATGCTTCCAACTCTCAAGAAACCAAGTTATTCCAAAGTGTCCACTATAAACTTCTATGCATGTTGTGTTACACCATTTCAAGTATATTCTTGTTTGCAGCTATCTTCTAATTAAAAAGTATTTTGTTATGTGAAAACTTAGTGATTAAAGCCCTCACAAACTTGATGGCACACTTTATATTTTGCACTTATACGTTGGAATTAGCAGAACCGTGCTGTCACGGGGAACGTTTTCAACATTGCACTTGTACTTTGTACACAGTTGATGTCATGCTCTTTTGTCTATGGATGTCACCGGTGTGAAATAAATAGGGAGCTTGTAAGTCCATGGAGTTATGTATTTTGTGTTAGAGAAATGCCTGGGCTGCTAGCCTAAGCCATGCCTAATCATGGTGGAAACTTGCTCCATCACCATAATAAACTATCTGTGAAGCATCCTCAATAAAAAGCTATGCACATAGTAAATAAAAATATCGCTGAGATGCTCATTATCTACTTGCCTTGTCATTTTGATTATGGGATAGCTCCTGTACCATGTGCAAGGGGTACCCGTTGGCAGTTCTCTATGATACGCATGTACTTACTATGACAAGAACTTACAGGTGACTGAAGTTGAGTAACATGAGGTGTGGCCCTCGTATTCAAGTGACTTGAGATTACCAACTTATACTTTGTCAAGCATATACTCCATATTTATTCACTTTAACCTTAATCACTTCAAGATGCTTATGATATGGGCAATAACGGCTGAAAGCTAACAAGTACAATAATTTTTGGAAGCTCTTTTTAAAACTTGAAATCACTTCTTCCCTTTATGAAGGGCCTTTCTTCCACCATTATTTGAGTCTCCACCTTCTACCTTTAGGCAGCATTAAGAGATCATAGTTTCCATTCTGTGTGCAGTGTCCCAAAACTTATTGATTGATGCATATTGTGATAATACTTGTTCTTGTGCTCTTTGTATATAGTCACCCTAATAAACTTTAAAGGTGTCCTATGCATCTATTTGCTACTCTATGAGGGACAAGTTGAATGCCACTATGCCATGTTTTATGTATGTGAAACAAACAAATGTTTTTCAATGCATGTTATTCATGATCTTTGTTTATGGACTTGCATGTTGCATGCATAGTTACTATGTCCTATTGTTAGAGCTCCATCTTTCATGCACATGTTTAGAGTTCTTTGATCCCAGCTTTCAATGCTTGCAAATGGTTTGATCTTGGTTTTGATGGTGCATGTCACCTCAAAAATTATTCCTTTATCACTTACCTACTCGAGGACGAGCAGGAGTTAAGCTTGGGGATGCTTGATACGTCGGAAACGTATCTATACTTTTTGATGCTCCATACTTTTTTAGTATCTACTTTGATTTGCTTTGTCTACACTTTGAGGTGTTTTTATATCTTTTCTGGAACTAACCTATTAACAAGTTGCCACAATGTCAGTTGCCTGTTTTCTTCTGTTTTTTGGTTCCAGAAAGGCAGAAAATCAATATTCTCGGAAGTGGACGGGACAAAAGCCAAAGTCAATATTTTACCGTGGGGGACACGAAGCCAGAAGACGAGACGGAGGGGCGAAATAGGGTGGCCAGACCCCCCTAGGCACGGGTGGGCCCACCCCGCGCCTGGGTAGGGTGTGTCCCCCCTGGTGGCCCTCCTGGCTCGCCCCTACGCCTATAAGAAGCCCCCGATGCAGAAAACCTAGGCACCCGATCAAAACTCCACAAAACCTTCTGTAGGCGCCGCCACCATCATCCCTAGATCGGGGGGATCTGAAGTTCTTCCTAGCACCCTGCCGTAGGGGAGATCATCCCAGAGGCCTTCTTCTCCGGTATGAAGTGTGAGTAGTTCCACCTTGGACTACGGGTCCATGTAGTATCTAGATAGTTGTATCTCCTCCTTATGCTTTCATGTATAGATCTTGTGAGATGCGTTCATGATCAAGATATAATCTATTTGTAATCATGCATGTTGTGTTTGCGGGGATCCGATGGATATTGAGATTACTATGTCAGATTGATTAATGGTTTTGTTTATTTGATTCTATCATGTCTGTGTTGTTTATGATCTTGCATGCTCTCTGTTGTTAGTAGCTATCTTGGCCAAGTAGTTGCTAGTGACTCCAAGAGGGGGTATTTATGCTCGATAGTGGGTTCATGCCTCTAGTTTCCAAGGGAAATGACATAAATCTCTTTGGTTGTAGATGTGTTGTTGCCACTAGGGAGAAAACAACGGTCTCTTATTCATGGAACAAGTGGATTATTTACCTTACACACTTTACTTAAAGCAGTTGTCTGTTGCTTGCAACTTAATACTGTAGGGGGTTCGGATGATAACCTGAAGGTGGACTTCTAGTCATAGATACAGCTAGATGGCGGTCTATGTATATTGTTGTATTGCCCAATCAAATTTCATAGGATCTTTTTGTCTAGTATTGCATGTTATGCCTTGCTCATTTCCTGTCAATTGCCCTGCTGTAATTTGTTTACCCTTCATGCCATGTTGTTTATCTAAGGAGAGCACCTCTAGTGAACTATGGATCCCGGTCCAATCTTTACCATTGATACATCTTCCACTGCTACTTGTTTACTTGCTGCAAACCATCACCTTCCATACCATATGTTTAATCCTTTGTTAGAGCAAACCGGTGAGCTTGACAACCTCACTGATTCATTGGGGCAAAGTCTTGAGTTTGTGTTGTGTAGGTTTCCACGTTGCTTGCAACACCTTTGAGACGTTTCCTTCCTCCTACTGGTTTGATAACATCGGTTTCTTACTGAGGGAAAACTTGCTGCTATGGTTATCACACCTTGCTCTTGGGGTTTCCAACGAAGCGTCCCACGACAGTATTGGGTGCCATCAGCACCATCGGCATAGATGTGAAACCTATGCTGACGGCAATGCCGTTGGCGTAGCCATAACAACGTCATGTGCATGGTAGCTACGCCGACGACCGCCCTCGGCCTAGCTAGGCTACACCGATGGCTTTCCTGTGTCGAGCGCCGGCCTGCTGGCCTAGGCTGGAAAGTTGCATACGCAGAGGGCCCTGATATTTGGCCGTCGGCGTAGTGACCCGGCCCTCGACGCTGTGGAGTTGTCCTGTAGTGTCCTGTGCATCATGGTAGGATCGTTGGGCTCCGCCCTTGACTAGATATGGATACTGTATTAAATATTGGATAAATACACTAGAACTTGATAAAAATAAGGGATAAGCGGGGATTAAACTAACGACATAGGTGGGGATTTGGGGTTTGGTGGGAATTATCGCCTCGAGTCCCCACAAATATAGTAGTATCAAAACAAGGCCTTAAGTGGCTCTCAACTAGCTTACTTGGTATGTATGATTTTGTTTGGCTTATTTATGCTTTGAACTAATTTAGAAATATTTAAAGTATATATGATATACTTTATTAATATAAGACATTTTATATATTTCAAATTAAATTAGATACACTTCAAAATGAGTGAACCTGCACACTAAAACATGTCTATATATATGTTTTAGAAAAAAAAATGACATACATTAGTGAACAAAAGGGAGTATAGTTAAAATATACGGAGTCTTCGGTGGTCCGTTCCGCCTTCGGTGGCCTTAGGGACATGGAGATGGGGCGGACCACGGCCTCTCGACGGCGAGAGGTTTTTCGTACTTCTTTTAGCCTGCTTTTTAGTGTCTTCTTCGGGGTTTTTTTTTTGAGAGAATGTGGACTTTATTGATTAAGCAACATCAATACAAAGATCTTCCCGGATAAAATCCAGGATTACATCAACAGAAAGCTTACAAACTAAAGGCTCAGAGAAACGCGCCAGCTTATGAGCTACCACATTCGTCTTCCTACTAGAAAATATGAACAGACATGACTGAAAGTCCATCTTCAGAGCTTTGATGTCACCAACGACACTGCCCAGAATGGAGCGATCTCGAACTGAGGAGGATATCCGCTGAATCAAAGACAAGCAATCAGAAACCAGAACTATCCGCTGGAAGCCTTGTTCCCTGGCGATTGTCAGTGCCCGCCGAACAGCAATGGCTTCAGCCATCTCAGGAATCGGAAAAACAGTCAGCCCCTCACTACAAGAAAGAAGGAAGCTGCCATTATGATCTCTAAAGATTGCTCCCCAGCCCATACTTTTTTCAGCCGGGAACAGAGCCGCGTCAACATTGACGCACACCCAGTCAGTTGGTGGAGGACTCCAACGAGGTACCGACGTCGCGACATCGTCTCTACATGGCGTCTTTGTCCTGACCATGAATTCCAGAATCATGTCCACATAAGCCAACACCTTGGAAGCTACACTCCGGGGATGCAGATGTGAGACACCATTCCTAGTGTCATCACGAGCTTCCCACACATGCCAGCAAGCAACAGCCAATACAACAGCATTCGTATCAGTCTCGCGCTGCAGAAACTCCTGGATCTATTGTTTCATGTTGATAAGATCCTTTCTATGTAGTTTCAGACTAAACCGCTCCTTCACCACACTCCAAATAGCTCTTGCAAAAGGGCACAACAGGAACAGATGTTCCACACGCTCAAACTTGCCACAGAAAAAGCATCGATCATCAGCCGGGATACGCCGGTGCGTAAGTTGGTGACCAGTGGGGAGGCAATCATGGATCATACGCCAAATGACAATCTTCATTTTATTCGGAGCTTGGATCTTCCACACCGCTTTCCACAGCTTAGCCTCAGTCTCCCGATCAGAAGTAGCGCCCTTGCCAACTGACCCCTGGTGGGAAAAAAACTCTGCAGTCTTAGCCAGATTATATGCTGACTTAACCGTGTAAATTCCACACTTGTCATACTGCCAGGACACAAAATCTTCACCTCCATGTCTTCTTATTGGTACTTGCAGAATCGTGTCTGCTAGTTCTTCGTGGAAGAAAGCACGGACAGTGTCCACCTCCCATTCAGTGCCCTCGTCGGTCATAAGAAAACGCACTTTGGCACTAGCCGGGATCGGTGACAATGGTTTGAAAGTACCAGCCTGAAACCCTGGTATCCAAGTATCTTTCATGACGCTGACACGCTCGCCATTCCCAATGCCCCACCTGATTCCTCGAAGCAGCAACTCACGGCCCACCAAGATAGATCGCCATGTAAAAAGGACGACCTCGACTTTACTGCTGAAAGAAAATCAGTGTGAGGGAAATAGTATCCCTTTAGAACCAGGGCGCAGAGAGACGACGGATCCGTGAGCAAACGCCATGCTTGCTTGCCCAACAACGTCTGGTTAAACAGGCCGAAGTCTCTAAAACCCATCCCTCCGACATATTTTGGCACTGTCAGCCAGTTCCATGACCTCCAGTGCATCTTACTATGGCCCTCCTCAAAGCCCCACCAGTGGTTCGCTATACTCGACCTCATCTTGTCACAGGTGGAAGTTGGGACCAGAAAACAGCTCATCACATGATTCGGTATGGATTGAGCAACGGCTTTGAGCCATGTTTCCTTACCAGCCCGTGACAACGGACACCCAGAAATGCTCGTAACAGAGCGCCATACCAAGAATTTGAAAGATGATGTAGTTGAACGAGCAATCTCCGTTGGCATGCCCAAATACATATCCTGAAGGAATTCATTAGAAACCTCCAGCTTGTTCATCACAAAAGTTTTTACACTCTCCGAGCACTTCTTACCAAAGAAAATGGACGACTTTTGTAAGTTGATTTTCTGTCCAGACGCCTCACAGTAAGTGTCAAGAGCAGTCTTGAGAGACTCCACACTCCGTTGCTCACTGCGCGCAAAAAAGATACTATCATCTGCGAAGAGCAAGTGTGATATAGAAGGACCATGTCGTCCATTATGTAATCCTTGTAGCTAACCATGACCCTCCTTCCTCTGCAGAAAACAAGATAACCCTTCTGTGCACAATAGAAACAGATATGAGATAATTGGGTCCCCTTGCCGCACTACGGCACACAGGCTCTTTGCCGTGTGGGCAAAAGACACGGCAAAAGCCTTTCGGAACACGGCAAAGGCTTTGCCGTGTGTATACACACGGCAAATGCCACACAGCAACGTTCGCCACGGCAAAGGCCCTTTGCCGTGTGTTTTCTAAATAAGACACGGCAAAGGCTTTGCCGTGTGTCTCATGCGTAGACACGGCAAAGTAAAGTAAGATAACGGTTCCCGCGGAGATGACGGTGTCTATTCTTTGCCGTGTGTCTTCTTGAAAAGTACACGAAGAAATTGTCTTTGCCGTGTGTTTTGAAAAGTACACAAAGAAGCTGTCTTTGCCGTGTCTCGTGGAAAAGTACACGGCAAAGAAACTGCCTTTTTTAAAAAAATAAAAAAAATAATTTTGTTTCAAACTTTTTTGAATATTATTTACTTGATAATCTCATATAGAATATTTGAACCCTTTGTATGTTAAATATTATGTCAAATTGCACTCATAATCAAACTTCCCCTGTGGTCACCCATCCTAACACTACTCTAGGCCTAGCACGCTTAACTTCTTCGTTCCTTCCGAATGAACTACCAAGAAAGAAATCATACCTTGTTGCTAATACTTCCATATCAATGATATTAACTCTTGGACCATGATGTCACACATCTCAATTTTAGATTCCAAACAATTATTTAAGTAAACAATAATGAAAAGTAATAATAATCTTGAATCCAAATAAAAAATAAAATGGTTTTATTTTATTTCCTTTTTCTATTTAATATGGAATAATTCATATATTTAAATCCGTAAATCAGAATTCGACAAATAAAATGTCTAAATCGATCAGAAAAATGTGAGGAATCCAAATATGACATCCATATAATCTTGTGAAAATGGGGTGGTATCATTTTGAATTATCCATTTGGTGGTTGCTTCATAAAACCCCCCGTTTTTTGTGCCCGGAAAATGGAAAATGGCTTTTTGGTGTGAGGAAAAGGAAAACTTCCTTCAGCAACATTATTCGCCATTACATAATGCACATGCATGCACGATATGGGTATATTATTATAAACTATGCCTTGATTCTAGCCATAACATTGGTCATTTGACCCGAAAGCCAGGAAACCTCGAATGAGATAGGTCATTTTGTGAAGGTTTTTTTGAGACATATTCAATATAACAAGTTTCATATTTTTCCTTCCAACCATGTCACATAATATGACACCGCGCGAAGGTTTCGTATTGTTTCGATCGTTTTTGAATTTTTTATGACTCTTTTAAACTATCGACAAACTTTGTCGAACGACGGGTATGAAGATTCTTAGCTCGGAGCTGAGCCTCTCTAAACTTTCACCGATCTCCGATAAAATAGCATATTGTGAACCTAAAATTATTTTTGTAAAAATCATGCCCATCGATCATGTACTGTAGTTCATTCTGACCCACTTCCTACCGTTTAAGAGAATTTGTCTTTTCACCGAGTGGACAGAAAGGTTTGAGATCCCCCCGTTGGGACATTGTCCATTTAAGGTGGTCTAGTGTTTTTGAAAAATAGGGTGGTAGCATTTTAAATTAGCCATTTGGTGGTTGCTTCATAAAATCTCTCGTTTTTTTCGCTTAGAAAATAGAAAATGGCTTTTTGGTGCGACCAAAAGAAAAACTTCCTCCTGCAACATTGTTCACCATTCAATGAGGCACATGCATGCACAATATGGGCAGATTATGATAAACTATGCCTTAATTCTAGCCATAACATTGGTCATTTGACCCGAAAGCCAGGAAACCTCGAATGAGATAGGTCATTTTGTGAAGGTTTTTTTTGAGACATATTCAATATAACAAGTTTCATATTTTTCCTTCCAACCATGTCACATAATATGACACCGCGCGAAGGTTTCGCATTGTTTCGATCGTTTTTGAATTTTTATGACTCTTTTAAACTATCGACAAACTTTGTCGAACGACGGTATGAAGATTCTTAGCTGAATGAGCCTCTCTAAACTTTCACTGGATCTCTGATAAAATAGCATATTGTGAACCTAAAAATTATTTTTGTAAAAATCATTCCCATCGATCATGTACCGTAGTTCATATTCGACCACTTCCTGCTTCTAAGAATTTGTCTTTTTCACCTGGAGTGGACAGAAAGGTTTGAGATCCCCCCGTTGGGACATTGTCCATTTAAGGTGGTCTAGTGTTTTTGAAAAATAGGGTGGTAGCATTTTAAATTAGCCATTTGGTGGTTGCTTCATAAAATCTCTCGTTTTTTTCGCTAGAAAATAGAAAATGGCTTTTTGGTGCGACCAAAAGAAAAACTTCCTCCTGCAACATTGTTCACCATTCAATGAGGCACATGCATGCACAATATGGGCAGATTATGATAAACTATGCCTTAATTCTAGCCATAACATTGGTCATTTGACCCGAAAGCCAGGAAACCTCGAATGCGATAGGTCATTTTGTGAAGGTTTTTTTTGAGACATATTCAATATAACAAGTTTCATATTTTTCCTTCCAACCATGTCACATAATATGACACCGCGCGAAGGTTTCGCATTGTTTCGATCGTTTTTGAATTTTTTATGACTCTTTTAAACTATCGACAAACTTTGTCGAACGACGGGTATGAAGATTCTTAGCTCGAGCTGAGCCTCTAAACTTTCACCGGATCTCGATAAAATAGCATATTGTGAACCTAAAATTATTTTTGTAAAAATCATGCCCATCGATCATGTACCGTAGTTCATATTCGACCCACTTCCCGCCGCTTTGCAGAATTTGTCTTTTCACCTGGACTAGACAGAAAGGTTTGAGATCCCCCCGTTGGGACATTGTCCATTTAAGGTGGTCTAATATTTTTGAAAAATAGGGTGGTAGCATTTTAAATTAGCCATTTGGTGGTTGCTTCATAAAATCTCTCGTTTTTTTCGCTCAGAAAATAGAAAATGGCTTTTTGGTGCGACTAAAAGAAAAACTTCCTCCTGCAACATTGTTCACCATTCCATGAGGCACATGCATGCACAATATGGGCAGATTATGATAAACTATGCCTTGATTCTAGCCATAACATTGGTCATTTGACCCGAAAGCCAGGAAACCTCGAATGAGATAGGTCATTTTGTGAAGGTTTTTTTGAGACATATTCAATATAACAAGTTTCATATTTTTCCTTCCAACCATGTCACATAATATGACACCGCGCGAAGGTTTCGCATTGTTTCGATCGTTTTTGAATTTTTTATGACTCTTTAAACTATCGACAAACTTTGTCGAACGACGGGTATGAAGATTCTTAGCTCGAGCTGAGCCTCTCTAAACTTTCACGGATCTCGATAAAATAGCATATTGTGAACCTAAAATTATTTTTGTAAAAATCATGCCCATCGATCATGTACCGTAGTTCATATTCGACCCACTTCCCGCCGCTTCGGCAGAATTTGTCTTTTCACCGGACTAGACAGAAGGTTTGAGATCCCCCCGTTGGTACATTGTCCATTTAAGGTGTTCTAATATTTTTGAAAAATAGGGTGGTAGCATTTTAAATTAGCCATTTGGTGGTTGCTTCATAAAATCTCTCTTTTTTTCGCTCAGAAAATAGAAAATGGATTTTTGGTGTGACGAAATGAAAAACTTCCTTCTGTAACATTGTTCACCATTCCATGAGGCACATGCATGCACAATATGGGTAGATTATCATAAACTATGCCTTGATTCTAGCCATAACATTGGTCATTTGACCCGAAAGCCAGGAAACCTCGAATGACATAGGTTATTTTGTGAAGGTTTTTTTTAAACATATTCAATATAACAAGTTTGATATTTTTCCTTGCAACCATGTCACATAATATGACACCATGCGAAGGTTCCGCATTGTTTCGATCGTTTTTGAATTTTTTATGACTCTTTAAAACTATTGACAAACTTTGTCGAACGACGGGTATGAAGATTCTTAGCTCGGAGCTGAGCCTCTCTAAACTTTCACTAGATCTCTGATGAAATAGCATATTGTGAATCTAAAAATGATTTTTTTTTAAAATCATGTCCATCCGGTCATGTACCTGTAGTTCATATCTAACCCACTTTCTACCGATTCGGCAGGAATTTGTCTTTTCACCGGAGGACGAAAGGTTTGAGATCCCCTGTTGGGACATTGTACATTTAAGGTGGTCTGGTATTTTTGAAAATGGGATGGTAGCATTTTAAATTATCCATTTGGTGGTTGCTTCATAAAATCTCTCGTTTTTTCGCTCGTAAAATTGAAAATGGCTTTTTGGTGCATTTAAAATAAAACTTCCTCTTGCAACATTGTTCACCATTCCATGAGGCACATGCATGCACAATATGGGCAGATTATCACAAACTATGCCTTGATTCTAGCCATAACATTGGTCATTTGACCCGAAAGCGAGGAAACCTCGAATGAGATAGGTCATTTTATGAAGGTTTTTTTGAGACATATTCAATATAACAAGTTTGATGTTTTTCCTTGCAACCATGTAACATAATATGACACCACGCGAAGGTTTCGCATTGTTTCGATCGTTTTTGAATTTTTTATGCATGTTTAAATCTATGGTCAAAACGAAAGCATGAAGATTCTTATTCAATATAAATATCTAATTTTTGAGTGTACATAGATAGATCTTATTTTTCTGCAAATTTTGATATATTATTTGTATTTTTCTGAATTAGAATGATTTTTTTATGATTTTCCTAAGTGTAATGTGATAAAAGGCAAAAAAAAAGAAAAAAAGACTTTGCCGCGGTGTATCATGAATACACACGGCAAAGGCCCTTTGTGCAGTATACTACGGAATACACACGCAAAGGGCCTTTGCCGTGTACTACCGAATACACACGGCAAAGGACCGGCAGGCACGCAAAGAGACCACCGCTCACGGCCGTTAGCTTCTCCCGTTAAATGGACTTGTGGGGTCACGGGTCCCACCTCGTTGCCGTGATAACACCTATGCCGTGTGCCGTTGTCAACTTTGCCGAATGTATTTTCTTTGCCGTGTTCCTTTATGGGTCTTTGCCGTGTATATTTCTTTGCCGTGTTTTTTTTTAGAAATTTGCCGTGTTCACGTACTTTGTCGTGTATTTTCTGAGTTACACACGGCAAAGACTGTCTTTGCCGTGTTCCGGTGCGTTTGACACACGGCAAAGACGTGTCTACACGGCAGCGACATTTTTTCCCATAGTGCCGAATTCCTCCGAAGGAACCACCGGCGTAGTCAGTTCCCCATTCACATTGACCGCATACCTCGCTGAAGTAACACACCTCATAACCATCGCTACCCAGCAAGATGAGAAGCCAAGCTTACTCAGACATCCATGGAGATATTCCCACTCAATTCTATCATAGGCTTTCATCATGTCTATCTTCAAAGCAAAAAAATGGGCTTTTATTTCCCTGTCGTCGCACAGTCTACAAACACTCGTAAGCGATGAGAGCACTGTCAGTAAGAACCCGACCAGGGACAAAAGCACTCTGAAACTCTGACACAATGTCTGGTAGAAGGATCTTAAGTCTGTTGGCAACAACTTTGGAAGCGATCTTATACAAAACATTGTATAGGCTAATTGGTCTAAACTTAGACAAATGCTTGGGATTGGTTACCTTGGGTATGAGGACAATAACCGAGTCGCAAAATCCCTGGAATATCATCCCCACCCAGGAAGCATCTGACCGCATCGCACACCTCGTGTTGGACAAGGTCCCAGTGCACTTGGTAAAACATGGCCGGGAAGCCATCGGGCCCAGGTGCTTTGGTAGCTCCCATTTGGAACAGAGCGACCTTTATCTCTTCATTAGAATAAGGCTTACAAAGGTCCGCATTCATCTCAGCATTAACCTTATCGGGAATTGCATCCAAAACCGTATCCATTGTCACCAACGGCTCTGATGTGAACAATTCCTCACAAAAATCATGCACCATCCCTTTGATATGTTCTCGATCCTTACAAATAGAGCCATCCTCCCTTACCAAAGCTTCAATACGATTGGTTTTCCTTCTCGCTGAGGCTTTTGCAAAGAAGAATGCAGTATTTCGGTCCCCCTCCCGGAGCCATTCCACTCGCGATCTCTGTCGAGCCATAATCTCCTCTCGCTCAAACAGTTCGCACAGCCGCCTCTCTACTTCCCTCGCCTCCGCAAGCACTGAATCACAGAAAGCAGACATGCGAAGAAGGCGTAGTGAATTCTCCAGCCTTTGAATCTCCCGCCTAACTGAGCCAAAGGAAACTTTACTCCAGTCTTTCAGTGATCCCGCAAGCCTGTGCAATTTGGCCCAAGTCGACCCCAGGGGAGTAGACCCAGCACTGTTCGGGGACCAGGCCTGTTGGACCAAATCCACATAATCGTCAGCGCGTCTCCAAGCAGCTTCATCCGAAAACCTTGCTGAACTGGGTGCCTCTCAGAAAAAGGTACACTACCAGCAAGGGAGATCAATATAGCATAATGATCAGAGGACGTAGTAATGATGTCCTCAACGCTACAATCTGCAAACATGTCAGAAAAAGCACCATTCGCCACTCCTCTATCCAGTCGAACCCGTATGTTGCATTGAGCATCCTGCCTATTTGACCAAGTAAATTTCGGGCCTGAGAAACCGAGATCCACCATATTACAAGTGTCAAGGAAGTCACGAAAGAGCTCCATCTGAGCATCTGAGCGATTAGTAGAGCCAAAGTGCTCATCCTGCACCAAAACTTCATTGAAGTCGCCACAACAGATCCATGGTCCATTCCACTCACGCCGTAACCTCCGTAGCAAGTCCCAAAAGTTGTGACGAAGCTCCCGCCGAGATTCACCATAAACAAAGGTAGCACGCCAAGGGTCCGTATCACTCGAGGTAATAATCACATCAATAGCATGAGAGTTGGCGCCCCGAAGAGAGACAGAGAAAGGTTGCTTCCAAAAAAGCGCAAGGCTGCCACTACGACCCTCGCAACTAACAACATAGGAACATCTATAGCCAAGAGACCACATAAAGTTCCTTGCTCGTGTATCCCACATCTTCGTCTCGGACAAGAACAGGATACCAGGTCTAAAATGCTTCACCAGCCAGCGAAGCTCTCCCATTGTCGCGTCAGACCCCAAGCCGCGACAGTTCCAACACAACAGACTCATTGCGTCTGGCGAAGCTGCTCAGCAACCTCCGCCTGATCCGCCGATCGAGTCGGTGTAGTTCTTTGCCTTTTGTTAGAGTCTGAGCTGGTCCCAACAACATCACTCACAGCAGACCCAGGATTAAAAGCAGTCACAGTAAGAGACATAGCGTTAGCTGGAGGCGCCTCTAAGAGAAGTGTGTTTTGTTTCTGGACCTTCGCTGATTTACGTTTCCTACCGGCTGTGGATTGCTTCGTGGTTTTGGTAGGAAAAATCTCCCTCGCCACCTCACAAGAACGACCGCCTCCACGTCCTGCGCCGAGCAACCCCTGCCCCTAGTCGGAACATGCCCATGTCCTCTAGCAGCAGCATCCTCAGTAAAGGGTGATGAAGCCTCCACATCTTTATGAAGACCAGAATCTTTGATAGAGGCCTCGTCTCTACCATGTGAGCCACCCTGCACTGACGTCCCCGACTGAGCAGTAGGCACAGGTCCTCTCCGCTCTATCCTCACTCCGGTGGTGCATCTAGCCCCGATGGAGAGCGCGTGGAGTTGTTTGTCCGGCGGATCTCCCGGGATCCTCTCCGTTTTTGTTTTCATTGGTTTGTTCTTAGATTAGTCTCTTCCGATCTACGGTTGTCATCATTGACGATGGTTGCTGCTCTGGTGTGTTGGTCCCTTGTGGCCTTAGCACGACGACTTCCCGTGTGTCTTCTATAACAAGCTCTACTACGACAAGCTTTGTCTGGCTCCGGTGGTGGAGGGGCGAGGACAGCGGCGCGCCTTCGGCTCGTACTAGTGTCTGTAGTCGTCGCTAGGTGATCCAATGACCTATTTGTAATTTTTATTACTTTTAAGTCTGTTTTGTACAACTATTGATGATTATTAATAGATTGGTGGATTCTCGCAAAAAAAAAATATACCGAGTCTTTTTTCCATTATTGTACAACTCATATGGAGTCTAATTGCCACCGGTGGAGCTACGTGGGCCTTAAACTGGGCCATGGCTCGCCCAGGGTTTCTGCAAAATAATAATTAATCCCTATCCATCCTTGGCCTAGCCCGCTAGCACGCACTGCTCCTCCATGTATGCTGCCTCACAAGGAGTCTTCTAAAAAAAAGGACATGGAGGCTCCTCGCTAGGTTTAGAAATTTGGACTAAAAAAGAGTGGGAATTTGGGGAATCGGTGGAGCAGAGGAGGCACAGCAGCGCCGCGTCTCCGTCGGCAGCCGGAGATCGGCCAGAGGGTCGCTGTAGTGCGCAGGCACGGGCACGGTGCCGGCAGGAGTTCTAGCAGCCGACGCTGCATCTGAATCGACCCCCTTCTCTTCTCCAATTCCCCTGCCCTGGTAATCTTCTTTCTTCCCCCAAGTCTTAGTTAGCAATTTATAGCATCTATTGCTCACTGAATTTTAAATTTGTTCTTCAGTTTCCCCATTTATTTATTTCTCTGCCATATAAGGCCATGGAAACTATCGATCATGTACTAGTTCAGTGCCTTTTCTCAAGAGATTGCTGGTTCAGTTTCTGCCAAGGAAAAGGAGTGGTTGTTATTGTACCTCTTTCGTATGAGACCTTCAGAGAATGGTGGTTCTCTCTCAGCAATCGTCATCCAACATCACAGAGAAAGGACGTGTCAACCACTGCAATCGTTGGACTACGCAAAATTTGGCTAGAACTTAATGCCAGGACATTCGACAGGAAGAATGCAAGGTTCAGGCATGGCAGCAGAGCACAGCTAGCTGGTCAGGGAGAGTAGTTAGTTGTGTTACTAGGAGTGGTATGTGTGACCAGTACTGTAACTCGATGTAAAACCTTGTTTGATAAATCTTAATGAAAATGGCTCCCTGAAAAAAAAATCCCCACTTATTTTTGTTTTTGTTATATCCTGGCCTGCCGACGAATCTTTTTCAACCTCCGCCACTGCCAATTGCTAGTTCTTTCAGTTAACAACTGACCAATCAAAGGGATCAACTATCTGCCATCTAGCTCTGCGGTGATGGTTACATCATTATAGCTGCATGGGACATCAACACTCGTTGATTCGTGTTCCTTGGATACCCTTAGGTTGAAGTATGCAGGATGATTAGGCTCTGGTAGAATAACGCTGTCACTGTTTAACATTGCAACGACGTCTGACATGGTGGGTCGATCATCTGCACTCTCCTGGACGCACATTAGTGCGATGTTAATGTACCGCCTAGCCTCATCTGCATGGATCTCCTTGGAAATTGATGATTCTAGGAGCTCAAGCCATTTTCCTCCTCCCCAGAGCTGCCATGTCTACAAAAAGTAGGAATTAATGCATGTTCATGACGAAAATCACTTCAGTCTACAAAATAAAACACTTGTATGCGAGAGCTCAGAAAATGCTCACGTAGCCAAGGAGGTTAAGGAAGTCTCCATACTGATGAAAATCAGAATTCTTTTTCCCGCTAAGGATCTCAAGAAGTAACACGCCGAAGCTGAACACGTCAGATTTGATTGAGTAAATGCCTTTAGAAGCATACTCGGGAGACATATAACCACTGAAATGAGTGACAAGTACATGGAATGTATTATATCAAAACTTACAATTTGATTGATCAACTAATTAATGGTATTATAGGCACTAACTATGTTGTGATCTACTAATTAGAAAGATATGCTTACTATGTTCCGACGACCCTCTTTGTGCTTCCTTCAGTATCATTAGAGCTGAAAATTTTTGCTAGGCCAAAATCAGAAATTTTAGGATTCATATCTTGGTCCAAGAGAATGTTGCTGGCCTTAAGGTCTCTATGTATAATGCGCAGTCGAGAGTGCTTGTGGAGATAAAGAAGACCTTGAGCTATCCCTTCGATTATCACACGTCTTTTATTCCAATCAATCATAGTTGTTCTGTTTCCATCTGCAAATTACAGAGAGCATTCTATAGTATTGAAGAAAATTAATATAAATATGGCTAACCAACATTATGCATACCAAATATAAAGAAGTCCAAGCTCTTATTCGGCAAATATTCGTACACCAATAGTTTTTCCTCTCCCTGAATGCAGCATCCCATTAGCTTGACCAGATTATTGTGTTGTAGTTTTGCAATAAGTTCAATTTCATTTTTGAATTCTGTGAAGCCTTGTCCTGAATGTGAGGCAAGCCTTTTAACTGCAATCTCCATTCCATCTAGTAATTGTCCCTGGGAGTATGAACAAAACACAACTCGGGGCATTATTCAGTAATACTGAAAACGAACAAATATTACATGCCATCCATGGGAAAAAGACTAGCTATATGCATCATCACATGTATGAGACATAGCTTTCATATTTCCTCTGCATTGCATCTATTTTCTTCATACTTTTCTGTTGTCGAATGGGATGGAATAAAAAAGTTTATGAAAAGTTTCTATTTTTTTCTCATTTACTGCACATTTTGAGGTTGCTTTTGTTAATCCTATTTGGTTGAGACAATTATATAACTATACTTTTATCTATGCATATGTTTATCAAGTTCATGTTTGTATCTTTTGGTAAATCTGAAACATCGATGATAGAGCAGAAAAGGAGTGTCACTTGATGTGTCACTTGATCTTTTGCGGTAGGTTGCAAGCACAAGATGAATGACACCATAACTTCCATTTTATTATATTTGAACCTATATAAATTATTTTCAGGTTAGCTTAGAAAATTAGGCACATCATAGGACAATTCCTTAAAGAGAATAGGCTTCTGTAATGCTATTGTAAATATATAAGAATGTGTTTCAGGCTGGCACACATGAATGTATTGTTCAGTGCACATCTTTATTTTTGTAAAGGGCCATACCTGGCCTCTTATTCAGTGGCCAGCTAAACGTCAGATTTATTTAAGCTAACCGTGATAAACATTTGACAGAATCTTTTCAAGACAATGCATTATTCACCTTGTAGACAGGCCCAAAACCACCTTGCCCAAGTAGGTTTTCCTGGGAGAAGTTGCTTGTAGCATGCAATATTTCTGAGAAGTCATAGAGAGTGAACTCTGAACTCTTCTCTTCCAGTCTCCAAACGAGTGTGTCTTCTTCTGGCCTATTCGTCGCAGCTTCATGATGCAACTCTACCTTTCCTAAATTGAGAGAGATGACACACAAATATACATCGTTAATTTGGGGCTCGAACCTAATGGCAGACTTCATAAATAAATTGTAGTTTTTCTGTAGAGGAATGTTGTCATGGATGAATCGGGTAACAACACCTTTTCTTCGTCTTCTTAACCATATGACAGAACAGATAAAACACATAAGTATCAACAGTAATGGAGCGGCCACAGCAATAATCCGCACCGTCCTCTTGCTTGAGTTGCCTCCTAGTAAGAAAAACAAATTCATATATGGTTCTCAGTTCTCATACTGAAAATAAAAAAGGAATTTATTCAGTTAGAGGAACAATGACATATCAGTTGATGTACATGTACTGATTGTAAATACAAGGCCAAGCCGGAGGGTAAAATCACGACAACTTGTTGGTTGTGGACCATCTCACTCTACCACACCACAATTTAGCATGAGTTGGCCCTACTTTACCTATTTCCTTGACCTTTGAGCCGTGTTAGCATTTCTTATGAAAATTTCCTATTATCTATGAAACATTCATCTCTTTTTGATTGACTTAATTTAATGCTTATAATTTTTATTGTATTCGTCTAGTCCCGAGCTTAGGGTCTACTAGTATAAAACTCCACGAGTTCAAATTAAGAAGCTGACTATCATACTGATTAAAAGTTATCGACGTGTTTTTACTCCCTCCATGATAATCATTTATGGAACTGGGGTGTAATGACCCGGCAAAATCGAGAGAGAAAAAGTTGTCTTTTGAGGAAACAAATTTGGAAGGAAGAAGATATTTATTTTATTTTTTTATTAAGAAGTACTTGAATTTTTCAGTTTGATTGACATTTTTTAGTGTATATATACATGTGAATCTAGCTAGATAAATCTCCGATGTCTATTTTGAAAAGGAGGAGTACCAAAGATATCTCTACGTGTTCGTTTTCCTAGTAAGAGGGAGATTACCTATGTGGAGGAACTAGGTTCAGCCACGAAAAGAATACTGTGAAGTGTCGTCTGAACTCTGAAGTCTGAAGGATGAGGACTTTACATACCATGCTTCTTGACGGTCGTTTGTACCAGCGGGTCCGGAGGTGGCGCCCCAGCTGCTGGTGGCACCGACTGCGGGCCATACACGGTAACTGGGGTAGACCCTGAAGAAGCGTTGTTGATGGCCGGAACCTGATCGGCCAACTTGATGATACGCAGCATAGGTTCCCCATGGAAGAATGGGTACATCTCGTACCTCATGCTACACCATGTCCCGAGGACTCGGCCACCTCGCGGTCCGTCGAGGTACTGGAACATCAGCTGTGACACGCTCTGGAAACAGGCGGCGCAGTCGTCGGCGGTCAGGTCGGGCGTGCACTGCATAAGGCTGTAGAGCGTCGGGAAAGAGCCGACGTCTAAGCGCGACGTCATGAACCTCGTCGAGTTGTTCGCCGCCGGTTGGGCCGTGCTGTTGACAAGTGTGAACAAGACGAGTCTAAAGGAGTGGGTGCTGGTTGGGAAGTTCTGGCTGTTGCTGACGATGGCCCAATTCTGATCGCCGGTAGTGGCGGTGGCGAGGAAATTGTGTTTGGAGTACCTGAGCATGCAGTCGTCGTAGTACAAGGTGGCGTCCTTATTGTACGCGCAGAGCTGCTGGCCGTCCTGGAAGGCGGTAGCCAGGCAGCCCTCGCAGAAGTCGGCGGTGGTGTCGCCATGGCAGAGCGTGAGTGCGTAGATGTTGTCAGGAGCATGGCCTACGGCGTCGGTGGCGAAGAGCTGGGTGGCATCGGATGTGGCCTTCTTGGGGAGGGTGGAAGAGAGGAGCTGGAGGTTGGCTAGGTAGGTGCTGTTCGATGTGTAGTTGCCGCTATTGCCGCACACCGGCCATTGAGCAGCAACCAATGTGGGGAGAAGAAGGAGGAGGAGGAGGAGGGGGGAGATGACCATGGCCATCGAATGATCACATTAGGAAGAAGATCTACGGGATGTTTATAAGGAGCAATGCAACACCGAGTTGCTCTACTGCTGTCAATGCTGGGACGTACGTTTAGTTAGCTAGCCGCCGATAAAGATTTGAGACTGACTAGTTGATGTTTGACGTAAGGGTGCCAAAGTGGGAAAAGAATGAGAAGAAGTTTTAGGTTTTAGGTGTGTACTAGGCCTAGAAAACGTAAGGACAGACACACGAGGATTCTAGCGTTTTCACTTAGGTGCCACACTAGAATAGAAGGACATATGGCACAGGCTGGCAACCTTCATTAGTAAGGATGGCGATGGAGTGGGTTTGGACGGATATACCAAAACCAAGTCTAAATCTAAATATATGAACCTTGGGCATGGATGTCGTCCCAGATCCAAACCCACCGGATATCCATGTATCAATGGATATCCATTGGTTTACACACTATATACATAATCATAACAACATTCAACATAACTGCGACATATTCGACAACATTTCAACAAATATTATATGGATAATACATAGAAATATCAAAGCAACAATATTTCAACCACATAGTACTTAAAATATGTCAAATCTCACACGATAACACCACAGAGTACATATATGTCTCTTAATAGTCTCATAGACATGTGGGTCCCACGTGTCATCCGGGTATCCGTTGGATATCCATGGAGCAAAACAATTACCCATGCCTGCCCCATGAATTAGTTGATATCCGCCCCATGAAATCCGTGGGCGTAATTGGTCCTCCATACCCTTACCTGTCGGGTCGGATATCCGTGGATACCCAGATCCGTGGATAAAATTGCCATCCTTATTCATTAGAAGAACGTACTTAGAGCCTATCACTGGAATATTAGGCCTAACGTAGGAACAACATCGACAACTGCTACCGGCATGTTTGCATTGAACTGCTCTAAACACGGGCGGCCATCTCCTCAGGGCTTGGTAGGACGGCCCCCCTTAGGGCAAGGTAGGGCACCCTTACCTTGATTTTCTTCAAAAAGAAACTACATATATAAGTATTTTACTTGTATATATAAGGTATAGTGCGTTTAAATAGGAATTGAAGCTTTGGAAAAGGCCCACCACTTTCATGTTTTGATATTTTTTTCATTTTACATCATTTTCTTAAAGCCTTGCGATCTCTAAGAATGGGTCCTAGAGGGACAAATTTGGAGAAACTTTGAATTCACCGCATGCTACTTCGGGATTAGTCTAATATCGATGCAATTCCCACACATCAAATTATAAATGAAAAACTTGTGCACACTTACAGTTATTAATATGTTAGTCCCAATAATTATATCAAAAGTTGTCAAATATCATAAATAGTAGTAACACAAAAACTTCAACATACATAGATATGTTCTCATGAGTGTGCTACATCGAGCGACAGGTTCAAAAGTCTTTATCTTGGTTAAATTAAGAAAGATTTTCAAAAAGAAGCTAGAGCATTGCCATTGACTAGGATTTCTAGACGGTATTAAAGCTTCATTATCGGTAGGTTCGTAGGTTACGTCTATTTAAATACAAAAACAATTAAGTTTTTGTTAACTTGTGTTCATAAATAGTACACCAATTCGATAACCAGCTTTTACTTTGTGTTATGCGATCAGATCTTGATTGCAATCTTTGAATCGCCCTACCAAACATTTGAACTATATTCCGCCATTAGCTTTAAAGAAAATGAATGTTCACGTATGTCTCTGCTACCAATGTGCCTTCTACATCGGCGACACAATTCATTATACAGTTGTTTGTGTTGTATGACACGTCGGTAATGATGTTTTACCATTGCACGATAGATTTGTGGATCACATCAGATATAGCCACATTTCTTCGGTGTGGCATGCAGAAAATATAGTATATATTTCAATTACTTGATAACAAATGATACACATATACCCTATTTACAGAAATTGCAATAATTGTTATCGCCATATTTTGGCCAAAGACGGAGATGAGCCGTGATCAAGATGGGCTTGGAAGATACGTATATTCAACGTGTTGTTGAATCGGCCTTGTGCGTGGATTTGGGCTAAATTGTCCGTGTATCTTGTATCATATTAGGTTTCGTTTCAGTTTAGGTTTCGTTTCAGTTTAGGTAAAGATAGAGTTGTAGAGTTATTCCAAAGATAGAAAGTCTCCGGACTATAAATATGTACCCAGGGTTATCAAGAAAAGAGGACAATCACGTTCACAACAAACACAATCTCGGCGCATCGCCACCCCTTGTTTTTAGGGTTTCTTTCAGGTAAGTGTCATGCTGCCTAGATCGCATCTTGCGATCTAGGCAGTACTTTTACTTATGCGTTATTTAGTGTTACTCGTACTGAAGCCTTGTTGATGGCGAGTAACACTACTATCATAGATTTGTTGAGGCTAGCATCGGTGCTCTTCGCTATAATTGTTCAAGTTATGCTACCTCTAGTTACCTCGCTACCTTTGCACCTTTTCCCAAGTGCAAGGGTAGCATCTTGCTTGATCTTTATTTAGCTGATTCGATCTGTTATGGTTATGCCTTGTTCACCAAGGTTTAGTTTGATATCTACGTAATCAGGCCTTACAAACGGGTTGAACGATCCAGTAGTACGTAAGGACGTGGCTTATTCGTTCTAGAGAAGTTGTTCCGGTAATTGACTTTACGTTGGTTATTAGGCCTCCTCTAGGGTTAGTATTCTTCATCTTTTGTATATACCAGGCTCAATTACGTGTAGGACGCCCAGATTCGTGGTGAAAACGTTAAACCGTCGAGATCGATTTAACTTGTAATGATAAAGCAAAACCCCATGTTATCGTAAATCTAATGCGTAACCATGGGATAATCGGCTCTAGGAGCCGATTCACGAAAACCCAGCCGGTCACGGCTCGAATTTACGATACTTGTTTACCATGCAGAAATCAATCGGAGAAATCCTTCACCTTCGACCGGTATAGGTCAGGTGGCACTCGAACCAAGCCAGACGTGTGCGGAGTTTTGCGGCCGTTGCCCGAGGGACCAGGGCCCACCAGTTACTGGAGCCTCCGGCTCTTCGTGCTTGCTGCTCGCCGTGAGTTTTGGCAGCAACACATTCGCACGCCCGGTGGGACATTCAACAACGCGTCTACATCAACATCCGACGCTGCGATGGAGAATGTACCCGATCACGTCTGACGAGCTGCTCAAGAGCACAAGGCGGTATGACGAGATCGGAAATCTCTTGAAGCCGATCTCATCGGCTCTTTTGAGAGGACCCGTAAGCATGGCATCAAGTGGAGGGTTCTCCCGAGTGCTCTTGATGAGGTGGATCTGCATTCCTTCGGAGGAACGCACTGAGCTCTGACAGAAGTCAACTACATGGTGGCTCATTCTCTGCACCGCATTCCGAGAGCCCGTGAACGCTTTCGGCGGTCGGTTCGCGTAGTTCAGAGATCATGAAACATCGCATTACTCTCCGTCGGGCCCACTTTAGGGACTCACAGGAGAAAGACCGCTCGCACCAGGCCACAATGCCATTCACACTCGCACTCCGAGCCGCCAGAGCAGCGTCGTCGTCTACAAGGTTGAGGCGATCCAGCGATTGCCAATTCCTGTTTGAGCAACCTAAGGAAATCCCACGGATATGTGCACTTACGTGCGGACTGCAATAACCCGACACGCACCACCAGATTGCAACGCAGGAGTTTCTGCGGCGGGGTTCTGGGCGGGAGCTTGAGAGCGGCGTTCGAGCGGCGATATCGGGATGGACGCCGACAAACAGCGTGGCTAGCCAAGTATGCCATCGAACGAGTCATGAGAATCTAGCCCTGCAGCTCAACAAAGGAGCAAATCCGTACCATCTTGAGAGACCAGTTCGCCGTCAAGAGAAGGACCATCGGCTATTCAAAGCCGTACCCAACGAAGTTTGATCTGATTCCGCTGCCACCCAAGTATCGGCTCCCTGAGTTCTCAAGGTTTAGCGGGTCAGAAGGGTTGAGCTCGATCGAGCACGTAAGCCGATACCTGGCACAGCTAGGCATCATTTCGGCATCGGATCAGATGCGCGTAAGGTTTTTTGCGCAATCTCTGACAGGACCAGCTTTTGGGTGGTACACCTCGCTGCCACCTGATTCGATTCAGACCTGGAAGCAACTGGAAGAGCAGTTCCACATCCAATATCATTCAGAGGCTACCGAGGCTGGCATTGCGCACTGGCACGTACGGCAGAACGGGAGAAATCAGCCGAGTACATCCGGTCAGACCGTCAAGAACCGATGTTACTCACTCGTTTAATCGAGAAAGAAGCGGTCGAGCTAGCGATGTTGGGTCTCTCGGCACCCATCAAGGATCGCTTTCGTAGAGTACAACTCGTTGGCGCACATGGCCCGTAAGTGACAATGTATGAACAGCGCCACTCGAGTTGTACCAAGACAAATTCAAGCGTCCGATAGGCCTGGTCGATCTGAAGAAGATGATCCTACAGACCGAGGTGGCCGTGGTGAATGGGCTCGGGGGCGATCATGTATCCTGCAAATGGGTGAAACAGAAGGGCTGCAAAGGGTTCGACTTGATGTGAGCAAAGCCGGCAGATATTCGATTCTTCTTTGAAAGAGAAGCGGTGAGGTTACCGAAGGCCATAAAATCCCACGGCTCGAAATGAACGGGAGACCATACCAAGTGGCATCACTCGTTCACCCACACCACCAATGATTGCAAGAGCTACGTCGCCAAATCCAAATGGCGATAGAACAAGGCCGTTCGATCCTTGGGCGATTCGCCATGAAAGTGGACACAAACCCATTTCCGGCCAACATGGTAGAACTCGAGCTCCGAGGCGTCACCGATTTTTCGCTCGTGTTAATATGGCGGTCGGGTACCACCATGACACGCATAAGGAGGAAGGTGGTCGCTCTCGGGCAAAGAAAGAAAGGAGGCTGGTCCATGCGACCGCCCGCCACAATGACAAAGGTACTTAACAGAGAACAGGTGAGAGTGCGGTATCGAAGCCACATTCCACGCATCTCCTTAACAAGTATGAGTCAAGATGACCAACGGCGCTTGGCGATGGAGACGATGAAGGATATGAGCACCTCGCTAGGGACCGTCAAAAGAAAAGGAAAGCGCAGACAGACATTGGGATTGTCCTTTCTTCAAGTATTGCTGGGACACGGGAATGAGCCGATTACCTACAGTCGACAACTGCCCGGAATGTGGACAGCAGAAGGAGGACACGAGGCCAGTTTTGGTGTTCAAACGTCTAGGGCCTCTCCCACCTCAGAGCCGTCACAGGGAGTCCGCTCGAGCAAAGGACCTCGAGAAGCCAAGGGATGACAAGGAAGAAGACAGATATCACCGTCCAAGGTGGTGTCCCGACGGACTCAGACATACCCAAAAGCGTAGAGTGCAGCGGCTGCGTAACTTGGAGGAAGCTGAAGCGCAGTATCTCCATGTTTTAAAGAAAGCGCGACCCGATCTGGCCGTCAAAGTTAGGCAGACCTTGGAAACGGGAGACCGCCCGACAAGGAAAGAGTGGCACCCCAAATCAGTAAAAGCCGATGCACAGACATCGGCTGGCACAAACATGGTGTTCATACTTCCGTCAGAATTCTGCGCGCCAAGAACCAATGAGCTACCAAAGGCATACGGTTCATCGCGGCCCATGGCGTTATCTTTGAGAAGCCACGTGAGAAGGGTTACAAACATCGAAAGCCCCAGACCTCGAGGTTACATCAATGGTCAACCTGTCGAGAAGATGTTGGTGGACACCGAGCGGTCAATATCATGCCATACTCCATGCTACGACGTTTGGGACGCTCCGCAGATCCGATCAAAACCAACGCCACGTTAAGCGACTTCAACGTCGGTCTTGAAGCATAAGGAGTCGAACGTGGATCGACCGTGGGCAGGAAAACCATACCCACGTCTTTTTCGTCGTGGACAAAAGCACCTCTGTTGTCTTGCTAGGGAGAGATTGATTCACGCAAACCGCGCATCCGCCCACGATGCACCAAAGCCTAATACAATGGGATGGAGATGAAGTGGAGGTCATCCATGAAGATGATTCTATCGAGATCTCCATAGCTGGCATGAACGTGGGAAGCGAAGACCAAGAGCCGATCTCGGAATCAGTCTAGACGGGTGGCGCATTGAAGCTACAAAAAGCGGGTGAGGCTGGTCTTATCCACCGGCCCGACAGTAGAGAAGCCCACGATCATCCAGGTATGCGGCGATCCCTGCGATCGCCACAAAAATAAAAAGCAGCAATCATCGACAAGCGAGATCACGTAGTCGTAGCAGGAGATGCCCGCCATTGTAAAACAATAAGGTGTAAACCGTCCTTGACTAATGCAATCGAAAGGGGCCGATTCGGCCCAAATTATTTTTGTTATCCTCACCTACCGCTTGCCGTGTTTAGCATCGATTTGACAGTGTGGAAAGCTAGGGTATGGGTTTACATCCGATGAACTAGAAGAAATCGACATTGGTCCCGGGATAATCCACGACCAACATTTATCGCCAGAAGTTAGATCCGGTATGAGGGGTCCTATGATAGCCTGTTGAAAAATATCCGCATCGCCGCTGGGACTACAGAGATGCAGGTTAGACAGAGCATCATTGAGCATCGACTCCGCTTAAAAAGGATTTCGCCATTTCAGATGAGCACGACGGATGAAGGCGAAATCGGAAGAAGTCAAGAAGGAGGTCGAGAAAATGTTGACGACCAAGTTAATCGTGCCATGCGGTATCTGAGTGGATTTCTAGTATCGCACTGTGAGAAAAAGGATGGCCGTTGGCGTGTTGCCATAGATTTTCGGGATCTCAACAGCTACCCAAAGGATGAGTATCCGATGCGGTGGCGTAGACGTTAATCAACACAATGGCCGGTCATAAGATCTTGAGCTTCATGGATGGCAATGCGGTTACAACCAAATCTTTATGGCCCCGAAGACATACACAAGACTGCATTCGAGTCCTGTCGGTGGGGTTGTTTGAGTATGTAGTCATGACGTTTGGATTAAAGAATGCGGCTTACGCACTAAAGAGCCATGAATTATATTTTCCATGATCTGATCGGCAAGCTGGTGGAAATTTACATCGATGACGTGGTGGTCAAGTCTGCTTCAGTGCAAGGACACTTGGACGATCTGCAACGCGTCCTGGACCGGACAAGAAAATTCGGGCTACGGATGAATCCAAAGAAGTGTGCCTTCGGGGTGACGGTCAGTTCTTGGGTTTTTTGGTCCATGAACGCGGAATCGAGATCGGCCTGAAAAGTCAGGAGGCAGTGCGAACAATGAAGCCACCCACCACAAAGAAAGAACTGCAGTCTCTCATCGGCAAGATCAACTTCGTCAGAAGATTCATCTCTAATCTGTCAGGAAGGATAGAGCCGTTCATGGGACTAGTGAAAATTAAATCTGACGAGGAATTCTCGGGGCGTAACAACAACGAGCCTTCGATTTAAATCAAAGAATATCGTGAAGCCGCGGTGTTGGTTCCACCTAGCCGGACGACCGTTCTACATTTACTTGTCGATCGACACGCCCATCGCCTCGGTGGTGGTGCAATTTTATGATGGGCTGGAGCGAGTCGTATTTTACATAAGCGAAGGATCTTTGGGCCGGAGACAAGGTATCATGATATCGATAAGTTATGCCTCACTTTTTCACACGCAAGCTGCGCCACATTTTGCTATCAGGAGATCATCATCATATGCAAATCAGACGTCATAAAGCACATGCTGTCGGCTCCTATGTTGAAAGGCCGACTGGGCAAATGGATGTTTGCATTATCAGAGTTTGACATCCGGTATCAACCGCGAAAGCGCTTAAAGGGACAGGCGTTGGCCGACCTTATCGCTGAAAGGATCAACACTAACATAGCAGCACTGTCTATAAGAGCGTGGGCTATGTTTTTCGACGGATCGGTTTGTGACGATGGTTGCGGCATCGGCATTTTACTCGTGTCGCCCCGGGGGGCAACATTTTCCTTCTCCATCAGATTGTCTACCTCTCGCACCAACAATGTCGCTGAGTACGAGGCGATACGCAAGGGAATGGAGTTACTCCTCGAAGCCGGAGCAGAAGCAGTGGAAATTTTTGGAGACTCCAAGTTGGTGATTTCCCAACTCACGGAAGAGTACAAGTGTGAGAGCGAGTCCCTCTTCCCATTATGGTTGCACTGCCGTGAGCTGATGGCACAGTTCCGGTACATAAACTTCACCTGGATCCCGCGGTCGCAGAATACAAAGGCAAATGGTCTGGCACAAATGGCTTCAGGCTACAAGGATGTAGCAGAGGGAGCCGATGTTCGTGCAGATTCTCGAAGTCGACGATCGAGAGCGATATCTTCAATTACTTGAAGGATTCGGCTCGGGGGGCACCTAAATGGATAAGGTACAAGGCCATGAAGTATGTGCTTATTGGGGATGACATGTTTTACAGGACTCTAGAAGGGTTATTGCTCAAATGTCTGGGGACAGCCGAGGCCAATCGGCTCCTACACGAGGTACACGAAGGCGCCTGTGGAACTCACCAATCGGCTCACAAGATGAAATGGTTGATCAGCGATCGTGGTTTTATTGGCCCACCATGCTTAAGGACTGTTTCAAGTACTACAAAGGGTGTCAAGCATGTCGAAATTTGGGAAGATTCAGATGGTACCCGTCGAGAATGAACCCCATCATCAAGACTTGGCCATTCGAGGTTGGGGCATGGATATGATCGGCAAAATCAATCCTCCATCAAGCAAAGGCCACATGTGGATTTTGGCCATCACTGATTATTTCACTAAATGGGTGGAGGCTGTCCCGATGAAATCAGTAAGCTCAAAGGATGTTATCAACTTTGTGAAAGAACATGTCATCCATAGATTCGGGATTCCCCAAACTATCACGACCGATGGAGGTTCGGTCTTTATTTCTCGTGAGTTTAGAAAGTTCGCGAGGACACGGGATTAAGCGAGATCATCTCCATACTATGCTCGAGCGAATGGGCAAGTCAAGCATCCAACCGAGCCTCATCAAGCTGATCAAGAGAAAAGTCGATGAGCACCCTAGGCGTTGTACGAGGTTTTGTCGAGGCATTGTGGGCTTATCGCATGTCATGCCATGGGCGATTAAAACCTCGCCATACCATCTAGTATATGGACAAGCCGTATTGCCGGGAAATTACGGCTGGATCGAGACGTGTCACTTTTCGTGACAATCTAACAATCAAGAATATGCAACCACGATGAGTGACGGTGTTAAGGATTTAACCGAGCTCAGTGTGGTCGCTTGAGAAAATCAAAGAGAACAAGGCCAAGGTAGCTCGTGCATATAACAAGAAAGTGAGGCCAAAGGAGTTCCACGTTGGTGATCTGGTATGGGAAGCTGTGTTGCCATTGGGGACTAAGGATGCAACATATGGTAAATGGTCTCTAAATTGGCACGGGCCGTACAGGGTCGATCAAGTTTTAAGAGGAAACGCATACATGCTCGAGGAGCTCGACGGCGTGAAATTCCCAGTGGCGGTCAACGGTCAACATCTCAAGAAATATTTCCCAAGCATGTGGGATGATGGACAGTAAAACTTGGGGGCCGATACATGAAATCGGCCAAGTAAAAGCACGTGAGACGCTGGACAGTAAAAATGTGGGGGCCGATGCTGGAAATTGCCGAATAAAAAACAAAAATATATAGCCGATGCACGGTCATCGGCTCTAGAGGTTCACATATGTTACAAACAGTGCGGTTTGCATAAGCCATCAAGAAATGCTTCAAGGCGTGGGCGTCGGCGGACACGATCCACCTCGGCGATCTCGGCTTCGTCGTCTTCGTCCTTGCCCGTTACTAGCTGTTTGTTCAGGGCACGTATTTCTCCCAGATCAGTCTTCATTTGAGCTTTGAGGCTTTCTGCTTCGTCTTGGGAGCGGGCGATGGATTCTTCTTTATCACGAATGAGCTGTTTAGTCGCCCGGACCTTCTCTTCAAGATCTTCCAACTCCCTTTTTAAGGATGCGATCTCGGCGGCAGCAGCGGAGGTGTCGGTTTGGCATCGAGACGCCTTTTTCTCGTTGAGCTGCTGGCATCTGTCCGCGATATTGGCTTTCAGTGGGAGTTGGGCGCGGCGCAGACTGATCCTCTCGCGAGCTAGCTTCACCCTTGGCCCGTAGAAAGACAGAGTTACAACTAGCCAAAGCTTCACCTGCAACGCTACTGGGAGTTGGTCTTTTATTTCAGCCAGAACGCTCTTCACCTCCTCAGAACCCTCGATCAGCTCTTCGATTGGGGAGGACAGCAGGGCTTTGAGACGATGGAATTGAGGTGGAACAGCCCTGACTTGTGGTTTATCGGCAGCAACAGAGAGAGTTGGTTCGATGGATTCAGGGTCGACGACAAACCTGAAATATCATAACTCGGCAGCGAAAAGCGTCGAGATACATCCAAACGTGTAAGGATGAGCGGAAGAACCTAAACGTACCTCCTAAGATTGAGGGGATAGCCGATGAGGAGGCCATCGGTTTGTGTGGTCGGAAGCTTGGCGAGTGGTAGCCGCCTCATCTGCACCTTCGGGATTCCCGGATCCGGCGTCAGCCTTGCCCGGCTTCCCTGGCGTCGATAAATCGCATGAAAGGTGTTCTTAGCCGATGTAAATGATGATAAATCGGCAGACAAAAGGAAACAAGTAGTAAGAGTATGAAGGGTGGTGATTTTCGAAACCTCCTGGCTCGACGAAGAAGCTTGTGGTCCTTTGCGAGCTCTCTTGGGACCCGCAGTTGGCCCCGCCTCGACTGGTGCTCGGGGGGCAGCAGGTTCAGGAGCCGACCTTTTCCTGGAAGCCGATGGTGGTGAATCTGGCTGGTTCGGTGTGATGGTCCTCTCGGAATCCGTTGGGCCTAGTTCTCCTCGATTGGTCTGGGTATCCTCGCTGGAGGTGTCTTCAGGAAGCCTGTAAAGGAGAACCGAAGCGTGAGCATGTCAGCAAGAATGGAAGAATAACAAGGATCGACCAAGGCGTAGGTCACCCTACATGCAAGCTTTCTGGGGAAGGGCTCCGGCGCTTCAAGGTCTTCCTGGCAGCTACCTTCCTCGTCGTCGTTCTTGTTTTAGTTGGAACTCGAGGGGCCGGCTTAGAGGTTCTTGGGTTCTTGGAAGCCGATTGTGGTGATATCATTTTTACGCATTATGACCTTTTTAGAGGTGGCGAGTTTTTGCGAAGAGAACCACGGGGAGGCGGAAAGAACTCGAAGGGGAGCCATCACTGCGTGAGCTCGGGGCCATCTTGTTGCCGCAAAGAGAAAGAATGGATTAATAAAAGGATCAATTGCAAGCTGCATCAAGAAAATTTGCAAGTAGTGGTACACCTGCTCCACGGGATGTCATAGTTAGCGTCGAGCTGTTTGAGAACGGTCCCGAGCTCTCCGAAGGCATGAGTCTTCCACATCGACCACCGTCTTCAAAGCCATCGGTTGATGAGGCAAAGGTGAGGTCGTTGGGAATTGGGATGGTCGAGCATCAAAAGGAATAACACCTTTGGTGGTGAGAGGATCGTGCGGTCGGCTCTCTCTGTAAGGTGATGGAGAAAGAAGTGGGGAGCTACTTTTCCAAGGCCAAATTGGCGAGCCACTACGACTGGCTGGTAGAATTCGTACCCAGGTTTGATTATTCTGTTGGACGTACTCATGCCAACTGGAAGGAAACAGGGTCGAATCACGGTGGAAAAGAGTTGCAGTGCTAGTGTCATCGGCAAAATTGTCCACTGAAGGAGAGTGGATTTTCAAAGTGTTCGATTCCTCCATGTAAGGGAAGAAGGTAGGATTGTCCGTGCCTTGGAAGAAAGTGAACCACTTGGATGCTTCTGAGGATAGTTTGCTGGCAGCCTATACAAAGCTTGGCCATAACTAGTGCATCGGATCTGCTTCCCTTTGACATCTGGGAAGGTGCAACTCGCCAAAAGGGGGAAGTTTGGGATGTGGTTTTGGAAATACAGCTGAGCCCATAGCTGAATAAACCACCAAGGATCACTGTTTGACTGCTACACAGAGAACAAATGCTTGGACATCAACCGGAGGTATCGATAGACCTCTCCAAGGAATAGTTTGCCGATGCCAAGTTGAGTGCCTTTGGCGTTCGTGGGCTAGGGAGAGGTAGTTCTTGGTTGGAGCAAGGAAGGGCCACGAATATGAAATGTTCTAGCCGAAGTTGAGGAAGGCTGTGTGTTCCTTCTCCGTGACAGGGCCCTTTGTTTTCATATGGCGTTGGAGGTAGGCACCCAGTTCGTGCAGTCTGTTTTAGAAGACAGTTTGTAGGGGACTTTGGTCAGTTTAAAGCGTAAGGGTGGGTGATGTAACATCCGCACCAGTAATCATCACCACATCCAATGAGTTGGTGACATGGGGCCATGACCGAACATGAAGCGATTGAGCGTCGGACGAAATAGCCGATGGTTTTGAGAAGATTCGTGTTTCTCAAGAGGAGACAATGATAGATGCAAGGCATCGGCTATTCCCGTAGTTTCCCATTGGGATTGGTAAGCTCTAGCTACCCTCTTGAACCAAGAAACCCAATGTTCGGGATTAGGCCAGGCTGCATGGCGGCCCAAGAGTTCGAATCTAGGTCTTGGCTTACGAAGGGATTCTATGTGCCATAAGAAATCGATGGGCAGGACTAGAATGCACGAGGCCAAGACAGAGGAATTTGGGAGAGAAGGATGCGGCGTGGATGTCGAAACCTAGAAAGTTTAATGGTGGAATAAAGGCATTAATTCAGTGTTCGCCATTAAATTCTAACATCGCGTTGATCGCGAGGAGTAGGCGTACCTTCAGACCGGAGACCTCTGGATTGGTGTTGGACGATTCCGCCATCTAGTTTGCCGGCGGAGATGGATCTGTGCAGTTGAGGATTGAGGGTTCTTGGTGCTGTGAGCTCGATCTGGTCGATGGGCAATTGGAGATCTAGGTCGCCCTTTTTGAAGAGGGTCGCAGGTTACCGTTTGAAACTAAGAAGTGGCCGTTTAGGTTTGCCTAAGTATGTGACCAAGTTGGACCTTGTCAACGTTTTTGGGAAAGCCGATATGCATCGGCTCTTTGAGCTGTGGCTTGGTTGACTGTGTAAACGTAACAAGGTGAAAGCCGATGCGTTGCTATCGGCTTCTGGGGCATCGACCTATTGTGGCTATCGGCAAAATCAGGGGCGAACAAGGCAATCTTCGGGAAACAGATTTTCATTCATTCAAAAGATGATTGCTTACAAAAGGATGATTGATTACAAAAGGGAGCTTATTGCTACTACTACTACTACTACTGGTTCCTAATCTAGGCCGAGGTCGTCGCCGCCGTCTTGTGCGCTATCCTCAGCGCTGCTACCGGCGTCGTCTTCGCTGTTGCTGCTGAAGAAGCCAGCAGGGGCCTCCTCGTCCTCGTCGTCGTCGGTGTCCTCACTGGACCCGGTGGAAGTACTTCACCGGTGGTACTCCTGAGGAGGTGTCCTCCTCTTCCTCCTCTTCGGAGGAGTCGGCGCCCCGTGACATGGCGTCGTCGGTCTTGCGCCTCGATTCCCCATCGCCAAGGCTGCAGGTCTTCTTCGCCGTCAGTCAAGACGCGTCGTCCTCCGACCAAGCGAAGTCCCAACCTCTCGTCCCACCATTGTGGGGCAAGAGTGTTATCGCCGCCATCGGTGAGTGCTGGCGTCGGCTCTCGTCGCTCATTGAGTTGGGCGTGGGAGGACAGGCGGAGGAAGCGAGAGGAGGCCATGGCGGAGAAAGAGGGTTTTTCGGCAGAGGAAGAAGGGTTTTTGGCTCTTGGAGGAAGATGGGGAACTGCGAATGCTCGGGCATTTAATTTAAATAAGGGGAATAGTGGAGACGGTTCAATGCCATAGCGGTTTCCCAGTTGTCGCCAAAATCGTCAAATCATGCCTGCGAAGGAGTTGAGAAGACAGGCATCATGATGAAGGGGTGGCGTGGCGATTACATTACTCGCATTACATCAGCAACCCGATACAAAAAAAGGGGAAGGCGAAGGAAAAAGCAGTGGTTTTGGAATTATTGCCAAAACCGGGGGGCATGTGTTATCGCCATATTTTGGCCAAAGACGGAGATGGGCCGTGATCAAGATGGGCTTGGAAGATACGTATATTCAACGTGTTGTTGACTCGGCCTTGTGCGTGGATTTGGGCTAAATTGCCCGTGTATCTTGTATCATAGTAGGTTTCGTTTCAGTTTAGGTTTCGTTTAGTTTAGGTAAAGATAGAGTTGTAGAGTTATTCCAAAGATAGAAAGTCTCGGACTATAAATATGTACCTAAGGTTATCGAGAAAAGGAGGACAATCACGTTCACAACAAACACAATCTCGGCGCATCGCCACCCCTTGTTTCTAGGGTTTCTTTCGGGTAAGTGTCATGCTGCCTAGATCGCATCTTGTGATCTAGGCAGTATTTTTACTTATGCGTTATTCGGTGTTACTCGTACTGAAGCCTTTTTTATGGCGAGTAACACTACTATCATAGATTTGTTGAGGCTAGCATCGGTGCTCTTCGCTATAATTGTTCAAGTTATGCTACCTCTAGTTACCTCGCTACCTTTGCACCTTTTCCCAAGTGCAAGGGTAGCATCTTGCTTGATCTTTATTTAGCTGATTCGATCTGTTATGGTTATGCCTTGTTCACCAAGGTTTAGTTTAATATCTACGTAATCAGGCCTTACAAACGGGTTGAACGATCCAGTAGTACGTAAGGATGTGGCTTATTCGTTCTAGAGAAGTTGTTCCGGTAATTGACTTTACGTTGGTTATTAGGCCTCCTCTAGGGTTAGTATTCTTCATCTTTTGTATATACCAGGCTCAATTACGTGTAGGACGTTCCAGTTACGTGGTGAAAACGTTAAACTGTCGTAGATCGATTTAACTTATAATGATAAAGCAAAACCCCATGTTATCGTAAATCTAATGCAGAACCATGGGATAATCGACTCTAGGAGCCGATTCACGAGAAACACAGGAGCAGTCACGGCTCGAATTTTACGATACTTGTTTACCATGCAGAAATCAATCGAGCAATCCTTCACCTTCGACGGTATAGGTCGGTGCATCTCGAACCAAGCCGGGGCGTGTGCGGAGTTTTATGCGGGCTTCCGAGGGACCAGGGCCCACCAGCAGTTCTGGGAGCCTCCCGGCTCTTCGTGTTGCTCGTCGCTGCTCGCCGGTGAGTTTTGGCAGGCAACAATAATACAAGAGAAAATTCCAACCTACTGTAGAGACAGTGATGGTAATTAAGTAGGATAACCCACCACCAACAACTTGTAGTAATTCTGATGTCACTTCTAATAGTGGGTTGGAAGTTGGCTCAGAAGGCGCCTTTTGCATGAGTTGTGGTGAGAAGAGGCGCTTGGCTTTTTCACTAGAGCCCCAAAAGTTTACTCCCAGAAAACTGTTTTGGGGAGGAGTTCTCTAGAAGAGTTCATAAATAGGACCCTAAACTTGTTTGTGTGCTCACACCTCTATCTCACTACTTTTCCTATACAATCCAGGTAGATATGATTTCATCACATCAACATAGACATGTTAGACATGTAATGGGTAAGTACACAATATGTATAGTGTACCAATTGTGTACGTTACCGGCAGGCCCGGACTCCCGTTCTCTCTCTGGACTCCCGGTCTCTCTCGATCTCCTCTTATATTACCGATCGGATCGGTATCGATCTTTTCCTATAAGGGCATGTACAATGCGGTGACGTCGGCCTTCTCTTATGATTACCATGTTGGATTTTTGCTTAGTTGGAAGAGAGAGAAATAAAAAAGAGGAGGCTGTCTTCCCTTATCTAATGGATGATCTCTTAAAAATAAGAGAACACTATTTTCTCCATTGCATCATATGTCTTCCCTTAGCCAACCAATTTATTATAAAAAATAGTTAATTCTTATTAATTACTAGAGATGGTAATAAAAGATAATGCATTGTACAAGTTATATATTTATATATTGTATCTTATCTAAATGACGTGGAGAGATAATAGAAGGCATGTCTTTCCTAGCATTGTACATGCCCTAAGCACGCACACGGAGTACTCCGACAAGACCACTGATTCCCACAAACATTGACATGGTATCGGCACTTCCGGGCGTCTAGTTCTCTACCATGAAAAACGCAGATCATCGCCGATATGTTTGCCTCTAACCTCCTAAAAAATCCCTACTTGCACGGCTACAATCGAGTGATATTCAATAACATTTGCGCCCAGTTACAATGGGAGTGCCCAGAACCCTTCCCTCCCTCAAGATCCGGTCTCGACGTCCACGTCTGACACAACCATGGGGGCGCTCTTGGGGCACCGCCAACAGAGAAGCTCACAAGGGGAAACTTTCTCCTATGGAAGATGCATGTCCTTCGTGATATTCACGGTGCGCTTGTCATGGGACTACTTGACGGTTCTGAGGCCGCGCCGACAAACACTCTAGAGGATGACCATGAGAGCAAGAAAACTATCACTTTGCCAAACCCCGTCAAACCCCGTCTATGGCATATGGCTGGCACGAGATCAATAAGTTCTGAGCTAGTTGTTCAAAACCACATAAGAAATAACATGATGCAACCACATAAGCAAGCGCATTAAGTAGGCATTGTTTATCACATAGAGTCGTTCCATACACATCCAATTCATCCATACATAAACAGTAAATTTAACACATAGACACGGTCTAACGCATTAATATACTAGAGCAAAGTCATAGCTTCGGTCGAACTTATTAATATATTAGAGCAAAGTCATAGATCTGGTTGAACACATTAATATATTTGAGCAAAGTCATTGATCCAGTCGAGCACACACACGAGATAATGACTATAAAAACAAAAACACCCATGGCCTCAGCATAGTCAAACTCATCCGGCCTTGCTAACTTTGTAGATTGTATACCTTGTGGAGGGCGACCAGGGCTGACGTTGGCCAACGTGGAGGGCGAGGACGAGGCGGGTTGACAGGATAAGCACGAACCGACGATGTAAAGGCTACCATTGAGGACATCGATACTACAACGCTGGCCCTGCTGACTCCAGCAGCTAGCTCTTGCTTCCGCCTTGTCGACCAAGAGAGTTTTTCGAGCAGAGGAGATATGTACTGTGTTCCTAAAGAGATGAGGCGGCTGTGGAGTGGAGTGGTCTCACTGCTTGTCCAGATATATACTATGTACTTGGTAGGGTTACGTCTATTAAGTCTTCATGGCTCATATACTCCCACACGGTTAATATTACGCATCCGTGTGCAATGTAACTATGGAAAACGTGAGCTATACAATAACTCTTTCGATTATTTGTTTCACACACGATTTTCTATTCCACTGTTGTGTGTTAATATGCGCGTCACACACACATTCTTGACCATATATCGTGTGCGACCGAGATTTATCTCGCACACGCTCTTTGAATATGTATGTTTTCTTGTCCATTGCATTCCTTAGCAATAACTGAGAAGAACTAGTCCATAATAATTAGAAATATATAGTCCGAAAGCGCTACAATCAAACACCATTGTCCTAACTACTTGTTACAAAAGACCGCTAACTAAACAAATTGCATAAATAGTTCCTAATAACTACTTAATTAGTACACACTAGCTAACTAATTATTAAGTACTAATTGCACACTAAGCATCCTCATTGTCGGAGGAGAGGAAAATGGCGTCGGCGGCTCCGCCCTTCCCAGAACCTGACGCTCCGTCCTCTAACGCCTTGCTCCTTGCAACGGCGGCTTTCCGAATACCCGCAATCTCGTTGAACCTGTCGACTGGGATCTCAGGACAGCGCAATGCATGGCCAGGACCACGAGGAGAAGCCTCTACGCGTTCGGCCTGCTTCTTCTTGGTGGGCAGCTGGTCCTCGCGGAGAGACTCGTAGTACTGTTCCACCACCATATGCTCCTCGATCTTCTCCGCCATCCCGTACAGATAATCCGTCGCGTCCTCGTACTCCTCTTCCGAGGAAGACCATCCGGAATACGGCGGGAAGGAGCCGTCGTCGTGATCCGGCGACAGGAGGGGGTTCTGCTCCACCCCAACCAGAGATGTTTGATCCTCCTCCTCTTCCACAACCGGAGAGGCCTGCCCAACACGTTGTGCGTGCCAGGCACTGCAAAGGCGAGCGGTCTTCTTGCTGCAAGCCATATCGAATTTTGTCAATGGCTTCTTGCTGCACTGCCAGATAAAAGTCCATCCGTGTGCGACGGGACCTTAATATATAGGTTCAATCTATAATAGTGGCTTCATGTATACCAACGTCCCTGCAAGGCATAAACGTAGATATGTCAATGGCTTTGTATATGTCAACAGTTTTTGAAGACGCTCGGCATATGGCTCTTTATACCGACGGCCCTGACAAAAAGCCGTCGGTATACAAAGGCATTTTTATGGAGTGAATCTTCTTTTGTCCGGTCCTTTTTAGACAAAAGAAACGGTGACTGATGGAATGGTCGGTAAATTCTAGTTGGTCAATCAATAGGTTATGGTAAGTCGAAAAGTATGATCAGTTCTTGACTGACGATTAAACATGGAAGTTTATTCTCCATTCAAAATACAGTACAGACCTTGACTTGGCTAGTACTACTACACTCCGTGTTGGCATCTAGACTTTGCACTCCTTATGTCTCCTTTGCCTGCTCCTCCATTTATTTAGGTGACCAAACTAGTACTACTAGATGTCCTTTCCCTCTTCTCGGATGAAACACGGAACGTGGCGGACAAGTTTGTCCCTTGTACGGTTTATTTGTCAGTACTAGCTACTATTACTTCTTGCAGCTCATTGTACCGTGGGAAAATATAATAACGCAGTCTTCTCTGGTCTGGTCCTCTCTGAACGAGTGCAGCTGAAGCTTGATCAAACGCGTTGGTTGCTTCGGGAGGTGCTGATGAGCAGCAACGAGCGCGCAGAGCAACCGTGTGTACCGTGACAACCGGGTCTAGCTACGGTCAGCTTAGATCTACTTCGCTTCTTGCCGATACAATCTGCTCGAGATGCTTACTTCGCTTCTTGTTGATTTTAATGAATGAAACATAGCAGGAGAGCTGCTATCATTCAAAAAAAAAATCTGCTCGAGATGCTTAGAGCATCTCCACTCGTTCCCCGTTTGGCGCGGCCGTTTATTTTGGTCTGTATGGAGACGCTGGATAGATCACATGCCTAAATGACCAAGAACATACTTGGTGTTCTCCCCATGCATCATCCAGACATTTTGACATGTCTAGATGTCATTAAAATCATGAGAGAGAAAAATACAACACTAACAATACATGTATTCTATTTGTATCATTTTTTGCACCATATGTACCACATCCGTGGGGAGATTAGAAAACTACATGTAGTTGGATAGATAGGAGGGTGGTTATACTCCAGACCACCAAAGTTTAAATCGCAGGTTTGATACCCATGTGTCTTATAAAGGTGGAGTATTTTTTTTTTTCAATGGAGACGACGTTCCCTTCAATAATGAGCCGTTTGTGAAGGCCTCGTCAATCTCAAGGATCCACCGGCCAAATCTCTTGTAGGTTCTCGTAGGGATATGATATGTTCATAGGGGTGCGTGTTGTGATTGTCTGTGTTGTGCCGTGTTCCTAAGAAAATGGGGAAGATTGGTTTAAAGTCTAAGGTGGCCAATGAAATAGTCTTATGTGGTTATTTCCTTAAATAGGTGCTGAGCTACATACACACAAAAAAGAGTGTGTGTGCTTTGTTGATGGGCTTTCGCTGTGCCATATGGTACTGGACATCGTGCTTTATTATCCAGGCCTGAAATGGCTTTAAAGCTGATGCTGGTATTGTTTTAAATGGGCCCAGAAGCCTTTTCTCTCTTCTAAACTTGGCTATTGGACCATCTAAGTATGGGCCTAACAGGTCCAGACCGTCTACTTCACAAATCCTAACCCTAATCGTCAAAAAAAACCTAATCGTCGAAAGGTACACTGCTTGCCGCCATCGATCCGGTCACCGTCACGCCTCCGATCGCAATGGCGTCGCCCCATCTGCCGGCCGGCGACACGCTGTTCCTCCCTCCCCCGTCGCAAACCGCCGCCGGCGCTTGCACGACGCTCTGCTGCGCGTGCGGCGTCCCTATGCCGCCCAACGCGGCCAACACGTGCGCGCGCTGCCTCCGGTCGCGCGTCGACGTCACGGAAGGGGCGCCTCGCCACGCCGCCGTGGTGTACTGCCCGTCGTGCTCCTCATACCTCGAGCCCCCGCGGCGCTGGACGCGCGCCGCACCGGAGTCGCCCGAGCTCCTGCAGCTGCTCCTCCGCCGCGTGCAGCGCCCGCTCCCGCGCCTCGGCCTCTCCCTCACCGCCGCCGAGTTCGTCTTCACTGAGCCTCACTCCAAGCGCCTGAAGCTGCGCCTCCGCCTCCGCCGCGAGGTCCTCCGCGGCGTCGCGCTAGAGCAGGATCACGCCATCGAGTTCACCGTCCACGACCGCCTCTGCGACGCCTGTGGGCGTGCCAGGGCCGACCCGGACCAGTGGTGCGCCGTCGTGCAGCTGCGGCAGCGCGCTTCGCACCGCCGCACGCTGCTCCACCTCGAGCAGCGGCTGGCCAGCCTCGGCGCCGCCAGCTCAGCGCTCCGCGTCGACGCCACCGCCGGCGGGCTCGACTTCTTCTTCGCATCCCGGTCCAGCGCCGCTAGCCTTGTGGCCCTGATCGCCTCCCTCGCACCGGCGCGCGCTGGCACAGCGAAGCAGCTGGTGTCGCACGACACCAAGAGCAACTCGTACAACTACCGGCACGCCTTCTCCGTGGAGCTCTGCCCGGTGTGCCGCGACGACCTCGTCTTTCTCCCCAGGGATGCGTCGCCCTCGCTCGGCGGGCTCGGGCCGCTCGTGCTCTGCGTGAAGGTCGCCGACACGCTGGCCCTGCTCGACGCCACCACCCACCGCGTCGTGCACCTCGGCATGAAGGATTACGACCGGTGGAGGTTCGAGCCCGTGCTCACCAGCCGCCAGCTTGTGGAGTACGTCGTGCTGGACGTCGACCCCTCGCCGTCAGCCGGCGATACCACGGCCACCAGGCACGGGTACCGGACGGCCTACGCGCAGGTGGCACGGGCGTCCGAGCTGGGCAGGAACGACGCCATTGTGACCGTGAGGACGCACCTCGGCCACCTCCTGAGCCCTGGCGACCGCGCCGTCGGCTATGACCTCCGCGGCGCCAACGCCAACGGCCAGGACATCGAGAACTATGGGCAGAGCCATTGCTTGCCGGACGCTGTGCTCGTCAAGAAGATCTACGAGAAGGGCAGCAGCGATAAGCCACAGCAGGACGGCCTCATGAGTGACGGCGGCAGTGTCGGCCTCGACATTGATGAGATTGTCATTGGGATCGGAGGCATTGATCTGGATCCGTCTGATGAGGTGGAGCTTGATGAACTGCTCGAGGATCTCAAAATCTAAAAAGGTTATTGAGTTGTGTGATCAGGATTCAGGAAGATGCATGACTCTTTGGTCTTGGAAGCGTTTGTACATCTGAAATCCTGGGAGAAACAAGGATCTTTCAAAAAAAATTCAATCTTTGCGGAACATCATCTTCGGAGTAATTCTAATTCCACTCTCTGTTTGTGGTTTTGTAGATTTCAAACTTGAAAGTATAGTACTACTATTTTACAGAAGATTTGAAAGCATATGAATATACATACATCTAACAACCCCCCTCAAACTCATGGTGGATCCACAACACTGAGTTTGGAGAGTAAGAAATCATGCTGCGCTCTGATGCAGGCCCGTGAAGAAATCCATTGTAAATCTGAAGGCACATCTTGAGCGCAACAACTGAGCACCTGAGCACGTGTATAAGCATCAACACCAATATGCTTTGGCTCATGCTTGACCGGATCACGTGCAACACTAATAGCACTGTCTTGTCGAGACAAAACAAGACCGGGTGTGGTAATAGAAACCCCCAAATCCGCAAGTAACCACCGTAACCAGTCACCTCAGCGATCAACAAGGCCATCGCCCGCAACTCAGCCTCAACACTCGAGCAAACCGCCATTGCTTTCTTCGCCTTCCAAGCAATGAGCGAACCACCAAGAAACACACGATGGCGAAAGTGAGCGATCCGAAGGATCACTCGCCGTAGCGTCCGAATAGAGCTGAGGAGAGAGCTGGAGCGAGGAAAGAAAAGCGACAGTGATCGTACCACGAAGATAACGAAGAACACGAAGAAGATGGCTATAGTGAGCGATGGTAGCGTAAACAAAGCCGACTCGAATATGAGCAGGATAAGAGATGTCGGGACGAGTGGACAAAGAAGATAAACAAGGCTCCCAACAAGATGACGATAACGCGTCGGATCAGGAAGAGGATCACCATCAGTAGGTTGGAGCTTAACATTAAGCTCCATAGGGGTCTCAACAGTGCGTTCATCCCCAAGAGCAGCACGAGCAAGAAGATCCTGAATATACTTTTCCTGGGAGATGTAAAAGCCATCAGAAGTGGAGGAAACCTCAATCCCAAGAAAGTATCGAAGAGGACCAAGATCAGTCATAAGAAACTGATCACGAAGACGAGCCTTAACAAAGGCGATATACTCAGAATCATCACCAGTAATGAGCATATCATCAACATAAAGAAGAAGAAGAGTGCGTCCGCGAGGAGAAGTGTGAACAAACAACGCTGGATCATGAGCACTAGGGGAGAAACCAGCGGTCACTACGAGCAAAGCGCTCAAACCGAGCACGAGGGGCTGTTCGAGTCAGAAAAGAACGTCGAAGGCGACAAACCATCCTCGGGAACGGAATACCCGGGAGGCTTCATATAAACCTCCTCACGCAACTCACCATTGAGAAAGGCGTTACAACATCAAGCCGGGACGGACCGGTGTGACGAAGCAACAAGAAGAATACGCACGGTGGTCATATGAGCCCGTGAGCAAAGGTCTCATCATAATCACGACCATGCTCCCCGAAAACCACGAGCCACAAGACGCGCTTTATAGCGCTCAAGAGATCCATCGAGCGGGTCTTAATCTTATAGACCCACTTACGTGATAGGGCGAACACCGGAGGAGGAGAAACAAGATCCCAGTGCGGTGCGCTCAAGCGCGGCAAGCTCCTCGACCATGGCCAGTGCCATTCAGATGATGCTCGGCATCCCGATAAGAAGTCTCGGAGGCAGAAAGACCATACCTTGACCGGGAGAGTAACGGTTGGGGGCACGGCGTTGACGAACAGGGGCGAGAGGGAATCTCCGAGGAAGACGATTCGAGGCGGCGATGAAGAAGAAGAAGGTATAGCGAGGAAGACTCGGGAGAACGGGAGAACTAGGAGAACTAGACGGAATGCAGATGCGGTGTCGAAGAAGAGACATCGGGAGGAGGGATTCGGAAGAAGACACAAGGAGTAGAAGGAGGTGTGTCGGAAGAGAAGAAAGAGATATCTTCCACGGGTAGGTACCAGTGTGGGACGAGGATAGAAAGGACGCGTCTCATCAAAGGTAACATCACGAGAGATACGCATCCGACGACCAACGGGGTCCCAGCAGCGATAGCCCTTATGCTCATCACTGTATCCAAGGAAGACACACTCAAGCAGGCGGTCGGTTTGGTGCGTTCACGGGAGCAAGAAGAACATAGCAAACACAACCAAACAAGCGAAGCATGGAGTAGTCCGGAGACTGTCCAGATAGGCGCTCAAGAGGGATACCACCCTGCAGTGCAGCAGAAGGCTGAATATTGATGAGGTAAGCCGACGTAGCGACGGCCTCAGCCCAGAAATGTGGAGGAAGGGAAGAAGCAATCATCATGGCACGAGTGGTATCAAGAAGATGGCGATGCTTACGCTCAGCAACGCCATTCTGGGCATGGGCACCAGACGGAGAATCGAAAGGGTGCCACCTCGGCAAGAACACTCTGCAAGATCCGGGAGATATACTCACCGCCAGAATCAGCCTGAAACACGCGAATAGGGGTAGAATATTGAGTGCGGACCATGGCGCAAAAGCGATAGATGGAAAGCACTTCACTACGAGAGCGCATAAAATACAACCAAGTGTACCGAGAAAAATCATCAATAAATAAAATATAGTAGCGATGGCCCCCTTTCGAAGCGAAAGGAGCCGGACCCCAAACATCGGAATGAACTAAATCAAAGGTCGCCGAGATACGAGGCGCTAGTAGGATAGGAAGTGAATCTGTTTACCCAACCTACAGCACGACAATGCAAGGACCCATCTCCGAGGACAGACCCGAAGACCACGATGAACTAATGACGACAAAGTAGAGTCACACAGGTGACCAAGACGATGATGCCACTGCTGAAAGGAGCTGGTAGTAGAGGCGACAACCGGAGAAGAACTGGCAGAGGAAGGGGCAGCAAAAGGAACGCAAGCCGCCTAACTCCCAAAGTCCGAAGAATCACGGTGCGAGGGCAGCTCAACCAGGGCACAGGTGCGACGGTCTGAACAACACAAGAATCGGCATCAAGAATGACGCGACAACCAGAGTCGATGGTGGCTAGCAGAGAACAGATTCATCTTAAGAAGAGGGACATGAGAAATATCAGGAACAAAAAAAGAAGAAGTAGAAAGGGTGCCCCGACGAGAAACAGGAAGGGAGGTACCATCAGCCGTAAAAACACGGACAGGAGAAGGGAGAGAACGAAGAGCGGACAGAGAAGAAGACTCAAAGGTCATATGAAAAGAAGCTCCAGAATCCAGATACCACGGAGACGTACCTGACTGTGTAGAAGGTGGTGGTCGCACAGTGCCTGAAGAGTCAGTCACAGAACCAGCAGTGCCCGTCGAGGAAGAGCCTGTAGCATCAAGCGCACCGAAGACTCGATAATGTCCTGATCGAGAGAGCAATCTTTGAAGATCCGGAAGGAGCCGACGCACGAGCTCTGCCGACGTGAACTGGGTCCGTGTATAACTGGCCCAAGTGTGACCATCCTGTTGCAAGGAAGCGTGTGAAGAACCCACGACGACCACGAGCCTCTGGTGCCGACTCGGACCGAGGCTGGCGATCTTGGTGACCGACCACGACACGGAGGAGTAGGTAGTATTGGCGGCGGCGGGGGACCTCGGAGTCGAGGGAGCAGCAACAAGGAGCACCACGAGTAGCAAGTGCAGAGGAACCGCAAGAAGACCAGACCACGGAGACGGGTCTCCTCCGGCTCGAGACAACACCTCGGAGGCGGAACACGACCACGAGCATTCAGCCGAGCACGCGGGCTCAAACTCTGGCGGCCGAGAGAAACTCATAGATGCGGTGAAACTCCAAGTCCGGCGCATGTCTGGCAGACGAGCATGTGCCACAAACAGGATCTGGAGAGAATCAAGGCGACGCGGATAGCAAGACTGAGTATAGAACTCATCAATAGTGGAATCACCCTGAAGAGCATGCTCTGGCGAACCACAGACGGTAAAGAGCATCCCAGACGGTGATAAGCGAAGATGAGCCCACCGAAAGCAAAAAAGATGGGGAGGCTCATGAACTCAGAAGACATCTTGCGTAACATCGAGGTGAGAACAGCAAGACGAAAGCATCCTCATCAACCCGAGTGTAAGCGATCGGGCGTGTCGATAGGCCTCGAGATCGGAAATCGCTTGACCTTCGGTCATAAGCAACAACAAGACTATCATCGACTCGGCAGCATCCTTGGCCTCCTGAGAAGCATCCGTCGAGAACAATCGGCGTCGGCGGAAGAGGAGCCACAGAGGCGGAGGGACACGGACGGGAGACCTCGCGGGAGCACGCCCAGACGGAGACCGCGCATGTGAAGCGCGCATAAAGCGCAAATCGGGGTAATTGCCATCAAAATCACCGGACAGCGAGGAATCGCAACATACCCCGATGAAGACATATCTCTCTCTCTCGCTCTTTTTTTTTTTTAATCAACTCTCAGATTGAATCTGACAAAGAACAAATCCAAGCGGGGAGAGCTCGGTCTGGCAGACAGAGGAGTACTGCGGCAGCCGATCCGTCGGCGGACGAGGAGCGGCAGGACCACGCGCCCGCACGGAAGCGAGGCAGTGTGGCCCGCACGAAGCGAGGTGTGGCGCGTGGGACTCCCGTCGAGAGCAGGTGTGGCGCGTGGCGCGTGGGACTACCGTCGAGAAAGCGGCGGGCGAAGCGGCTCCAGCGTGGAGGCAAGCGTGGAGGCGGGCGTCAGGTGAGATCGATCAGCCTGATTCCGATCCCAGCGATTCGATCCAGCGTCGGTGAGGCGATCGAGCGTGGAGGAGCAATCCTGTCGGTGAGATCGATCCCCGATTCCGATCCGATGGCGAGAACCGGGGATTCCGGTGAGATCGATCGATGCGAACCAGCGAGATGATCCGATCCAGAGGAGGAGACGGATCCAAGAACGGAAATTACTGACGTCGGCGAGCGAACCGGCGGTGGCGGGGCGGCAATGGCGCTCTGGCAGAGGACCGGTGGGCACGGAAACCCTAAAACCTGCTCTGATACCATGTTAGGAATATACAAGTTGTATTCCTCTGGGGGCCAAAGACCACAATATATAGTACATGTACAGGGCAAATATGCAGGCAGCCCCCTAACATACGGGGGAAATACAATATATATACATACATCTAACACTTTTAAAGACTGAATTGCCAATTTTGTGACGCGAGATTTTATTGGCATCCTGCCCCCCTCAGGCCTTGGTGCATCTACGTTGTCGGCAGCTCGGCCATATTTCTGCCCCTCGCCATTCCAACATGTTTTCAGTACCAGCCACTCAATGTTCATAACTGGCATGCATCTTGAATAATTCAGTCACATAAGCTAATGTTCAGTAGAAACTAATGTACAACGTTTAGGCACATTCAGATTCAAATTGATGCTATTTGGAATCCAATGCTCAGGACCATTGAGCTGATTAGAATTCCTCACTCTCTGTTGGGTAAAGAATCGGTGGCCATGATCAGTGAAGTTTCTCCTGTGTCAGCAGCTCTGTATGCTCTTACCCTCCCCAACGAATCGTTGGACAGGGTGACGACTTGGCATGTCACACAGGTTTCCACTACCAGCAACTCAATGTTCATATCTGGTATCCTGAATAATTCAGACTAGCAGAAGATAATGTTCACAGCTAAGTTGCACACGATTTCTATAATACCATGATCCAGATCATTGAATATATTAGAAATCTCACTCTCTGATGCATAGAGAATCGGAGCTCGGAAACAATAATTTCTCCAACTTAGGAGGTCAAAATTTGCATTCTCTAGTTTTTCCCACACCATGAACAACACATTAAAGCTAGCAAACCAAGCCCAACAACGGGCACTTACAACAATGGGCAGGAGTGCTAATTTCTCCAGCTTTCAGAAATACAAATTCGACCCACATATAGACTATCAAGAGAACAGAGATGTTCTACAAGGCCAACAGCACCCAAACTCACAGATACATTGGGATGTGTAAAACAATAAAGCTTATCCTTTATTCTATACAGAAAACTTCACACATACTGTAGTAGTTATTTGTAACCTTCAGTCTGCTCTCCGACCTTTGCAACGCCTCTCCCCCTGTACCATCAGTTCATAAAGTTCACTAGTAAGTATACTATTGTGACAAGGTCGAGTATTCTAAATTTCAGGTGAGGTAAGTGTTACTCATACTTACAGTGAAGCAAAGTGCGGTCAGCAGTAGCTTCTTCTCATGTAGTACACACTGCAGCATTCCTTACTAAATTACACCAAATAGGACATAGGACTGGACCCAAGAAACAACTCAAAGGATTCTAGGGAACAAGGTCCTTAGGCTTTTTCCTTCTTCCAGGATCGTCCATGGAAACGGAATAATGAGGATATTGAAGGCCCACCAGGAAGCACTCCTTCAACTCCAAGGTGTACCGCCAACTCATTTTCCTCAACTTTGCGAGGAAGTGATGCACCTGGAATGTTCTCAACTTTGTCATCAAGTTCCTTGCCAACAGTACTCCTTGCTTGGATCAGTGCATTGGTGACACCAGTGCGGACCTGGGAAGAATGACAAGTTCATGGATACTGTAAGGTTAGAAAATTATCCCGACTTCACATAACACGGAAACATTTAATTCACAAATAAATCAACGACTATAACATTGAGAAAATGAGATTATCTAGATACAACGTCGCAAAAAAAGGAATGTACTTTACCACAATGGTACTATATTGTAGCCTGTGGACAAATACATATGATCTTACAACCGAAACAGCCTGTAAATGCGTTTATGTAAAGTGGTTAGCCACAAAGCGAAAATGCTAAAAGGTGCACTCAGATTGGTCAAAAATGTGAAGTTCAGGTCACTTGAGAAATAATATGTAGCCAGTTGTTGGGCAAACTAGCAATAGGTCCAGCATTGGTTCCAAGTGATGTCTGCAGAGATACAGTTGGTGCAGAAAGATAGACAAGCATGAATTCTGCAGCTATTGCCGTAACCTGGGTAGTACAAGAAGTAACTGAATTAGATTTTGTCACAACTGATTAGTAGTATAATAATTACACATAAATAATTTAACATCAGCTAGTTAATTACTTCAACAATGAAAGAAAAGCAAAAAAAAACAGTAACCAGTTCTTTGTGTGATTTTGAACAAAATGGTTCCACCGATACCAATCTCATTGGTACATCTGCAATGGTAATTATAAAGTATGGGGGCGGGGGCAGCAATTGGCCCACAAACCCACAATGAACGATGGGATGGGAATTGCATGGATGCAAGTGACTTGTTAGCCCACGGCTGATCAATTGCTCATCGACTGCCGCTAGGGCATGACCAAAGTACCAAAGCCGAATGCACTGCCCACAGCGCCACCCGCCGCTCCGCAGTGCGGTGCAGCGTTGGAACAATCGCGGCTACACATCTCTATTCCGTGTGCCAGCGGGCACAGCGCTTGGCACCATTCAGATATCATTCAGAGACCAGGTACACCTTGCCACAATCGGATATCATTCAGAGACCAGGTACACACTTCGGTGCTTTAGAATTCAGGCACATATACACTGGCACGTGAGTGCTTCAATCGGTTTTTACCTGATTTCCCCCAGTTGAAATTAGAGTATCCTTAATTAGCTAATTCATTTAGTTGTTGGCACAGAAAATGAAGAACAAGTAGATGAAGCACAAGTGTAATGTCGTTTGAACCGATTGTTGGATAAATCAAAAATAACTTGTACCTCAATGTTGATGTCTATTTGAGGTTGAAAGCCAAGTTAAACATACAAAATGTGAGTAATCCCTTGTTCTTAAAATACAACTTATGTATTTGAGACGTTGCCACTACTATGAATAAATTTGTAGTCTTGTTCATGTAAATATAATTTCCATATCTTATATTGGTATATGCTGATTTGTTTAAAAACTTCATTAACCATTATGAAAACCCCGCCTCCATCACAAATCGGTAAAGATAGAAACTCCATTTTAATTGCAAAACGTATATTGTTAAATTAGATATTGATGCATACTTAAAAATCGGCACATTCTTGTGTTGAGACTTGACATAGCAAAAGCACAAGTTAATCTCAGGACAGGATGGGATGAGAACAATTAGCATACCACAACATGGAGCACCATGTCGATCTCCTTGACAAAGGTCTCCTTTCTCCTCTCGTATTCAGCTGCTACCTAAACAAAGAGCAGCAAAGAAATTGCCAGCATTATGCACTCCTGTGCAGGTAGGTCATGACACCCAACATAAACGATTTCACGTTTGAAAAGGAAAGAATCCGCAGACCTTGGCGAAGATGCCCACGCCACACTCGATGGCGAGCTTGAACAGGAAGAGTTCGTCGGCGAGGAGGCGGTCCCTGAACCCTTGTAACTGCATGAACCCGCGGAGGAGCGGCGAGGCGTCCATCTTCAGGAAGCGCCGCACGATGTCGCCTGTGACGCGGCCGCCCTCCAGCGCCGCCGCGAAGTCGTCCGGCAGGCTCTCGAGCTTCCTCCCGAGCTGCGCCAGCACGGAGAGCGCCGCCCGGCGGTTGCCGTCCGACTCGCCGCCGTCGCCGCCGCCTCCTTGGCCATCGCCGCCGCCGCTGTTATTGTTGTTGTTGTTACCGTCGTTGGAGGAGGGGAGGGCTAGGGGGATGTGAGGGAGTTGGGGGCGTGGAATGCGGAGGCGGAGGCGGAGGCGGAGCGGGAGGGAGCGGAGGAGGGAGGGGCGGGAGGACTGGAGGCGGGGGTAGAGGTGGAGTTGGCCGAGCTGGTGGGGGAAAGAGTGGAGGTGGGCGGAGGAGGAGGAAGCCATTTGGGAGGGGAAGGCCATGGCGGCGATGGAAAGGGAAGGTGGGCGCCGCGAGGGAGGCGTCGGGTTGGGCGTGAGGCGTATTGAGCGAGCCGCGCGCGGTGGGGGTTTTGGTGGCGCGGCGCTGGGCGGAGAGAAGGAGCCAGGCCGCGTGTCATCCGATCTGTCAACGAGATTTTGGGTTGGCCGGGTTGGATTTGGAATCTACAAGAATCCTCCGAGGTCCGAGGGGCACGCAGCAGAGGGGGGCACGGGTGACGGGGATTGGGGCCGGAGGAATGAGGGTTGGTGGAGGAGAGGGCGGAGGGCGGAGGGCGGAGCTGGGAGGCCATAGATGGCGTGGACGGGTAGGGGAGGGAAGGGGGTGATTTAGCAGGGTCAACGAGGTTTTTGGTTTGGCGAGGGGCACGCACGCACGCACGGCACGGGAAATGGCGGAGAGCCGGAGACAGCGGGGCCTGACGGCGGCACGGGGGGCCCGCCAGGCGGTCGTCAAACTGCGGTTTGTTGACGGCAGCACGGTGCAGGCGGATGGAGGGGGAGCTCGTGGTGGCGTATGTGCGGGTGGATACACCCACTGACCGTTTCAAACTGGCGCGCACAGCCTAGAGCATCTCCAAACTCGTTGGTAGAACCTGGTAAATTCGGATCTTTTCCCGAGCAGTATGAGTTTTGGTGAAATCTTCCCACTCACCGGTAGAAAGAACGGACAAAACGGCTATACATTTGAATCGCATAGTTCCGCATGAAAGTGCTCGGCCAAGGTGTTCGACGATGCGCTACATGTTCGGCGACATATTTTTATTACATAACAGGATCGATCGTCGGCGGGATGGGCTCTGCGGGCGTGGCCACGGCGTTGTCGTCCATCTCGCCGGTGAAGGCCCTCGGGTTGGAGGAAGTCGAAGCAGAGCTCGGCGTGGGAGCGTTCGGCGCAGAGGAAGAGGAAGTGGAAGACGTGGTCATGCCCTCCAGGATGACCTGACATTGCGCCATGTACCAAGCCTTGACCGGCGAGCTCATCTTCGACGTGTCCTCGCCGCCCATGAGGAACTTGAGGTCCGTGTGGCGCTTCTTGGCGATGTAGTTGGCCTTCTTCTCGGCGAGGCTGGCCTTGATGAGGGACACCTTTTCCCCTTGTGTCTCCATCAGCTTCTTCCAGCGCTCCTCGCTCTTCTCAGCCCTCTTCTCGGCCTGCGCCCTCGTGTCGGCGAGGCATTTCTCGATCGAAGGCGGCTCGGCGGGGAGGTCCGTGACCTTGAGCATCTTCGCCTTCTTGCCGAGCTCAGTCTTCCTTCGGGCAGCGGCCGGGGCCTCGGGGTTGTAGACACCGTCCTTGCTCTTGGAGAGACTCAGCCGAGTGTCCCGCCACTTCTCGCAATGCTCGATTTTCTCGAAGACATGATGGAACTTGAACTCCATCTTCATGTCCTCTTGAAATAGAGCAAGTGCACGACGCAGAAAATGAAAGTGTGTCAAGTTTGTCAAAATGGAAGAGAGTGCACGACAAAGATAGTGTTCGCGAGTACCTTGTTGTCCATGTTCTCCCCACTGGCTTGTGTGCGGTCGAATTCTTCCACGCAGTTGTGCCACTTGCTGCACGCAGTTTGGATGATCGCCCAGTGGTTCGTTATTGCCTTCTCCCCTCGCTCCATGTGGATCTTGCGATACTTTGGGTCGCACAGACTTCGCTCGTCGAATGCTGCCTTCACGCGCCGCCAATAATGGTCAGAATTTTGGTTCGCACCCGTTATCGGATCCATGCTCACCGTCTTCCATGCTTCGGCGAGGTAGGTGTCCTCGGCCACGGTCCATTTGAGCCGAGCGTCCGCCGTCTTCTTCCTCTTCTTGCCTTTCTCCTCAGTCTCGGCGTCCTCTGGTTACGTCTGCTCGGCCTGGGTATCCTCGGCATTGACGTTGGCGAGGTCCTGGGACTCGTTGCCGTGCTCGGTGTCAGTCCGGGTCTGCTCTTCCGTGAAGAAGGAGGGGTGGTTCGTCGCCGAGTCTGTTGCGATCAGATCCTCCATGTACGCTTCGGTCGTCATGCGGGAAGGCGCCGGCATTCCGAACAGGTTGCGTCGTCGGCCTCGAAGGCGGCGCCGAAGAAGCGGCGATCCGTAGCGAAGCGGCTTGCGTCTGGCCGGAGAGGCGGAGTAGGGGAGGTTGATGTCGATGCCGAAGGCCGAAGGAGGGCGCGGTGCCGGGCAGGGGAATAGCACGTTCCGGTTGAAGCCGCTGTCGAACTCCGGCGATGAGGAGTACCTTTGTGCGACCGCTGGCTCTCTGGGCGGCGGGCGGGCGGCGATCCGGCGGCGAGCCTTCTTGGCTCCCCCAGTGTAGTGGGTATGGCGCGGCCATCAACGCCGAACGCGTCGCCTCCGCCTGCTTCGCCTTCACCATCGCATGTTATTCCGCCGCCGCCTTCACCATCGCCTTCTCCTCCACCGCTTGCTGTTGCCGGAGCTTCGCCCTCTCCTTCCTGTCCCTCCGCTCGGCCGACGAGATCTGCCTGGTGTGCTCCCTCTTCTCCCACTCGGCCGAGGACATGCCGTCCGGCTTGGTCGGTGGCGCTCTCGGCTTCCTCGCCTTCTTCTCTGTCGGACCCTCGCCGAGGATCGATGATGGGGATATGCCTCAGGTATACTCGTGAGGACGTTTCCCTCTTGGCCAGGCGTCGAGTGGGCTGTGGGGCGGCGACCGATCAAGATGGCGTGGACTCAAGCGATTGGAAGGCAAGGCCCGAGCGTGAATAGGCCCGGTCGAATTAGGTCATAGGGTCGCCGAATCCTAATGGTTCGGTTGAGATCTAAACCCTAGGGAGGTGAGTCTATATAAACCTCCTAGAGGGCGACAGAGGATACGTTCCATCATACACCAAGCGACTCGCCGCCTAGCCGCTCAGCTCGCCATTGTACTCTCACCATAATACAATCTAGCGAGTAGGTCTTTACCCTCGGGGGCGAACTGGTAAACCCTTGTGTCTCGGCCCTCATCTCGCATGAGATGGTGGCCGCCTTGCCCCATGTTCTACTACTCGTTCGATTGCGGCATCTGCCGTGGTCATTCCACGGCGGTGACACCAACCGTGGGCTGGCCGGTCGGCCGGTGTTCTGGCAAGATCCAATCTGCCCATCAGCGAGTCGATCGCCACCGTCCGCATGATCGCGATCGGCGAGATGCTCCACATCTTGCGGCGGCTACGTCCGGTGGCGCGACCCGTCACGCATGGCATGATCCTGCCGGTTGGCACGATCAGCCTCTTCGTCGGCCTCACAGACGTCATCGTCTCGGAGGACTCGGCTCGCATCCGCGAGTCGCCGCCACGCGACCGGCTCCCCGAGAGTCAGGCCGAGCGCGCGATCTGCGGGAATGCGCCACCAGGAGGAAGCGCTCGGCCCCCACCAGGGGCAACGGCCAATGGCGCCCCGCCACCATGTGGCATCCCGCAAAACCACTACTAGAAAATCGCGTTGAATTTGTGCATTGCATCATCATGACCGCATGCTCATGTCATCATGCCACATTGCATTTGAGCATCGTCATCATCTTGCATGTGCTTGTATAAAACTATTTTCGGAAAAGCCGGTTCTTGTTTTCTAAACGCCTCTTTATTCAACGCCAAAAATCCGGGTCGGAATATTTTGTTTTGCTATCGGGTTGCGAAAGCCTTGTTTGAATTAAAAATATTTAATTGTTTTAAGCGGCGGTCGAACGGGCCAACCCGACCCGAACGACCACCCCCAGTTTAAAATCGGCCCACCTCTATTCCTAAACCTACCAACTAGTCTACCCACACCCCTTGGCCACATCACCCCACCCAATCCCGGAACGCCACCTCACCTCCCCCCAAATCTCCACCTCTCAGATGCTGCCACCTCTACCCAGCCAACCCCCCTCTCTCTCCTCTCTCTCTCCAGCTCACACCCCACCAAACCGACACGCACACGCCCAGCCCGCACGCCTCCTCCCACCTTGCCTCTACCCGCCCCCTCCGGCCACCTTCTGCCGCCTCTCCCTCCTCCCTCGCCATGCCGGCTCCTCCCATCTCCCAGCGCCCGCTCAAGGTCTGCGTTCCCTCCCTTGCCCTCCTGCTCGCCTGCTCGCCACCGCCTTGCGGCGACCGACGCCATCGGCCGTCCCCCTCCGCCATGGCCCCGCCTTGTGCCGCTAGCCCTTGCCCCTTTGCTCCACCCTTGCATGCCCACGCCTTGAACCACCTCCTCCTCGCCAATGACCACGCCCGCTCCGGCCAGCACGCCTCAGCCGCCTCGCGCCTGCCGCCTCCCGGGCGCCGCCGCTGTCAGTCGTGCAACGCGCCTTGGCCCGTCGACCGCCTCCGCCTCAATCTCCTCCTCCCGCCGCTCCGCCCCCTCTGACCAGGCATGCCGCGCCCGCGTCCTCTGTCCGCCGGCCTCCCTCATCCACCCCCGTCTCCTCTCCTCGTCGGGGCCTCCTCTGCACCCCCCACTGTCATGCATTTGCTCGGCCAAGAAGTCCACGGGCCTCCTCTGTCCGGTCGTGCTCACCCCTGCCATGAGCACGTCGGCCTCCTCCTTCATTTTCTTTTTCCCTCTATTGTTATCACGCGTGTTGATGCTATGGAATCCCTGCTGCTTCAACCTCCTGTTGTGCTCTATGGTTGTGGGGTTGTTGTTCTGTAGCTGGAGATCGACGCAAGCTTGTGTCGTGGTGGACCTTAAACCCCATGTGGTTCCCCCCGAACATCTGAAACCTCGTCGTTCTCGTCTTTTGTCGATGTGCTCATCAAGTCCTTCGCTTTGGTGTTGTAATCCTGCGGCCACCAAGTTTTGCCACGCATGCCAAGACCGACGTGAAGATGTATCGAAGGATTCCCATCACGGATCCGAAGATCGGAACTCGAGCCGGTGCCACAGGAACTCTATCACGGACGCCATGATCTTCCACATGGATGACAAGTACTGTACTCGGACGAAGCCCGATCCGAACCGGCGTTATATCAAGTTCTCCTTCCCGGTTCAAGGACTCGGGCACAGTGCGACAAGTATTTCTATTCGAGCATAAGACCGGTCGAACGCCAAGATCTTCAATCGGGCGCCAAGTTCGTCACCGAACGCCAAGACCGACTCGATGGCGGCGGGACAAGACCCTCGCAACGACAAGATCGACCCTGTGGGACCCGACAAGATCGGCACGACGACAAGAACGACACCAACCCGGCAGCACCCGATGCGCCCCGACACCAAACCAAGTCCGGCTTCCCGGATGCGACAAGACCTACCTCCGTGGCCCGAGAACGTTCCCGCCGAGACCGTTTCCGTCAAACCCTGGACCCTGAGACCGACCCCGAACCCCGGAACCCCAAGTTCGTCGAGAACCCTAATGTGTGAACCTCTTATCCGAGAGCCCTATTTTATAATATAATAACAACTTGTTGCATATTAAATTGTCATACTCGCATGCATCTTATCATGTGGTTTGGGGGCCTTATGCCGATTCACCTAATAATTAAATATGGGGCCCATATGCGGGCAAATCTAGTCTCATATTGGCCTCATTTAAACTTGTGTAGCGAACCGGTACTATCTTTTGTCTTGATAATGCAACATTAAAATTGCGGGGTATCTAAACAACTTGAACCGTTTAAATAATTGTCGGGACCCCGGTTCCGCTTAATATGACCTAATTGCATCGCACCCTTGCCATGTCATACATCATCCATGCATCATGCCGATCTTCTGCCGTTGTATTAAATATTGCATCCGGTGTTATTCTAGTGATTTGCTCCTTCGCGGATAAGGCCGATGAGTTGATGTGAGCTTCGCCCCGATCTTCGGTTGAACCTTCGGCAATGTTTTCAGGCGAGCATCTTCCCCTTTCTACCTATCTTACTTTTATAGTATTTATTCCCTCCTGTTGATCTATTGCTATCTGTGTTGCGACGCTCTAGTTTTCCGTTCCCTGGATATTCCCTGCAGCCTCATATTGCCTTGGACACACCCTATTACATTGTTTGGTAGATAGTTGGACTTGCAGCGTCGTGATAAGCTTGCTCGATCTTTGTGCGTATCGTCAAGTGCCACAGTTGTTGATGTATTGCCGCATGTTGATGATGGAGATGATCATAGTTTTACTTATCGTACACTTTAAATTCCTGTTTAACAACTAAAATTGAAATAAGCAGAGGCATCGGTGGGTGATAGACAATATTTGGTTTCGAACGCCCACTTGTGTCCCGTAAGACCCGAGTACTTGATACATTCCTTGATTTATCGCGCTATCCACATCCGGAGGTATATGGGACCCCCACGAGCGAGCTTGATTCATCTTATTTCTTGGGGCCACAAACTAGTTTGAGGTTTTATTTACGATCCTGTACTTATGCCATGCTACTTATGTATTTACGATTGTGCGAGGCACCTCTTGTTAGGTAAGCGGAGTGATTACGCAGTGTCGGCATCCCGATTGGGGATCTGTCGCTTCGACCATTATCGCAAACCTTGAGTCCGTCTCGAGCTTGCTTGCCGTTGCTATGTGTACTCCAAGGGTGGCCCCTGAAATATTTCTGAATCATGTGATTGTTCGATCGTGAAAGCCTCGTTGGGTTTTGATTTGGTTTTAGAGGTTGATCGGCGTGTGTTGCTATTGGTGCACCCGGGGTAAAACTTTCGAAAGCGTGTCGCGGATATGGACGACTTAGCCGATATCTCGATCATAGACAAGCATAACTAAAGTTTATTGCTATAAATTTGACTTTATAATGACTAGTAATCAGCTTCACTATAACAGAATGACTAATAATACTGCCCACAATTTGCTTGTTTGAATTGTCGCTTGCGACCATTGTACCTGACTAGTAAATCTTGCAACTACAACGAAATGGCTGAATAAAAGTACCAACAACTGCTGGGTTTGGGGTTTATCTCATGCTATCTGTATCTGATTAGTAATTGTTGCAACTATAACGGAATGGTTAACTAAAAGTGCCCACTGCTTATCTTATCAGGATGATTATCTAAACCTGACTAGTAATTGCTACAACGATAACTGAATAAGTAAAACTGCCAACGGTGTGAGTTCCTCGGTTGACTTCCTCGTTTGGTCTCGAGGGGGAAAAGCCAGGATGGGTTTGTTTGGTGGTAGCATCAGGTTGGTTCCGACTAGGACTCTCTCATCCCTCTCTGATAACCGCCAGTTGTATCGAGTCTCTATAGGTTGTTTCGTGCATCTTTGGCTTGCCGCTCACCATACCTATGTAGGCGAGGACCGCCGAATTCTAGCCTCGCCGTGTACTGGCCTCAGTACTGACGCTCCTCTTTTTCTTTTGGCCCTTTGTCGGCACCCCTTTTGTTTAAGCAGGTTTGAGATCGACGTCGTTAGCAGGGTTACCCTTCCGGCTTGGCCTGGGCAGGGTTATGGACGCCATTGTTATTCTTCAGGGCTCTTAGCCCCATTTGCATCTTGTCCGTAGCTGGGCGCTATATCGTTCTCAAGGTGATTTTGTTCTTTGTATATTATATCTGTATTCTTGACTCTATGAGTCGCTGTTATATATATCTGTTCTGTGGGTCCCATCGAGGACTGTTGTGTAATGTTATTACTTCGTTTTCCACCCGCATCGAAGTGCTGGTGAGCACCTTTGAATCGTTTCTATCGGGTTTGGCGAATTTTCTCAAACTTGCATAGGTCGATCTGGTGTTCTGAGTGGTATCGAGCTCGGCAGTTGCGATACCCACAAGTCGACTGTAGGATAACCTAGCTAACGGCCGAAGTAGAGTGTCAAAACTATTTTTGCAAAATCGGTTGGATAGTTCTGATTAGGTCTGATTTTACTCCTTACCCCTCTGCTATTCTCCTCTTACCTCTGCGTGTTTTGAATCCACCCTTTTCTCTTTCTTCGAGTCCAGGAATTCTCGTGGTTGGGTTTCCGTCGTACCTTCAGGGTTTCGCTTCCTCTTTTGAAAACGGTGTTGCTACATCCGGTCTGCATGCTATCCGAAGAATCCTTCGTCTGTGGTACCCTCCTTTGCTCCTTGTTTGTGCCTTCCGGTGTTTTCCGACGCGACGATATCCTCGCGGATCCGATGCAGAGTCTGCATCCCTCCTTTGTTTCCGAGCCTCGCTTGTCGAGATCTTCAGTCTAATTCCGAGAATGGTTGCACTCCCTTCTACTGATTGTGCAGAGTAATAGTTTGGGTGCGTGATGGATTGGCCCCCATGCCGAATACCCCTTCTATTCGCTTTTGTACATTGAAGTGGATGAGAATGCATCGGTTCCCCTTTCCATCGGAGGCTAGAGGTGGTTTTATTGTCGATGCCTCTACCTTTGACCTGTTGTTCCGGAGTGTCCTCTCGACGATCACGGACAACAGCCCATTGTTAGTGGTGTCGCGAGGATCTACACGAAGCGCGAAGGATCAGATCGCCGACCTTCTTTCCGGTACCATGAGGCGGATCTCGAGGGCGAGATCCATTGTTAGTGGTGTCGAATTGTGGCATCCCGCAAAACCACTACTAGAAAATCGCGTTGAATTTGTGCATTGCATCATCATGACCGCATGCTCATGTCATCATGCCACATTGCATTTGAGCATCGTCATCATCTTGCATGTGCTTGTATAAAACTATTTTCGGAAAAGCCGGTTCTTGTTTTCTAAACGCCCCGTCTTTATTCAAACGCCAAAAATCCGGGTCGCCGGAATATTTTGTTTTGCCCGGTATCGGGTTGCGAAAGCCTTGTTTCAATTAAATAAAAATATTTAATTGTTTTAGCGGGGGCAGTCGAACGGGCCAACCCGACCCGAACGACCACCCCCAGTTTAAAATCGGCCCACCTCTATTCCTAAACCTACCAACTAGTCTACCCACACCCTTGGCCACATCACCCACCCAATCCCTGAACCATACCTCACCTCCCCCAAATCTCCACCTCTCGAGATCGCCACCTCTACCACCTTGGCCCCTCTCTCTCTCTCTCTCTCCAGCTCACCCCACCAAACCGCACCGCCCGCCCAGCCGCCTCCCACCTCGCCTCTACCGCCCCTCCGGCCTCCGCCACCCTCTCCCTCCTCCCTCGCTCACGCCCAGCCTCCTCCCCATCTCCCGGCCTTGCCCTGTCTGCTCCCCTTCCGCCCTCCCCTCCCCGTTCCTCGCCACTGCTCACCGCCCGGCGCCTAACGCCGTCGGCCGTCCCCTCCATGGCCAGCCAATGCCCGCGCGCCCGCTAGCCCGTCGGCCCGCCGCCACCGCCGCGAGCCCAAGACGTGGCGAACCACCTCCTCCTCGCCTGGCGACCACGCCCCGCTCCGGCACGCCTCAGGCCCGCCTCCGCGCCTGCTTGCCCTCCCGCGCGCCCGCTGCGGAGTCGTGCTACTGCGGCCGCGCCCGTCGACCGCCCTCGCCTCAATCTCCTCCTCCCGGCAGCTCCGCTGGCCCATGACCACGCAGGCGCCCCGCCGCCGCGTCCTCTGTCGCCGTGGCCGCCCCTCATCCACCCCCGTCTCCTCTCCTCGCCGGGGCCTCCTCTGCACCCCCCCTGCAGGCACCTGTCTGTTGCCGCTCGGCCAGTAGAAGTCCCTGGCCTTCCCTCTGTCCGGTCGTGCTCACCCCTGCCATGAGCACGTCGGCCTCCTCCTTCATTTTCTTTTTCCCTCTATTGTTATCACGCGTGTTGATGCTATGGAATCCCTGCTGCTTCAACCTCCTGTTGTGCTCTATGGTTGTGGGGTTGTTGTTCTGTAGCTGGAGATCGACGCAAGCTCGTGTCGTGGTGGACCTGAAACACCATGTGGTTCACCCCGAACATCTGAAACCTCGATACGTTCTTTGTCTTTTGTCGATGTGCTCATCAAGTCCTTCGCTTTGGTGTTGTAATCCTGCGGCCACCAAGTTTTGCCACGCATGCCAAGACCGACGCGTGAAGATGTATCGAAGGATTCCCACCGTCACGGATCCGAAGATCGGAACTACGAGCCCGCCACAGGAACTCTATCATGGAACGCCATGATCTTCCACATGGATGACAAGTGTACTGGACCCGAAGCCGATCCGAACCGGCGTTATATCAAGTTCTCCTTCCGTTCAAGGACTCGACAGTGCGACAAGTATTTCTATTCGAGCATAAGACCGTCGCCAAGATCTTCAATCGGGGCAAGTTCGTCACCACAGAACACCAAGACCCGAATCGATGGCGCAGCGACAAGACCCCTCATAGCGACAAGATCGACCCTGTGGGACCCGACAAGATCGGCACGACGACAAGAACGACACCAACCCGGCAGCACCCGATGCGCACCGACACCAAACCAAGTCCGGCTTCCCGGATGCGACAAGACCTACCTCCGTGGCCCGAGAACGTTCCCGCCGAGACCGTTTCCGTCAAACCCTGGACCCTGAGACCGACCCCGAACCCCGGAACCCCAAGTTCGTCGAGAACCCTAATGTGTGAACCTCTTATCCGAGAGCCCTATTTTATAATATAATAAAAACTTGTTGCATATTAAATTGTCATACTCGCATGCATCTTATCATGTGGTTTGGGGGCCTTATGCCGATTCACCTAATAATTAAATATGGGGCCCATATGCGGGCAAATCTAGTCTCATATTGGCCTCATTTAAACTTTATGTGACCGGTACTATCTTTTGTCTTGATAATGCAACATTAAAATTGCGGGGTATCTAAACAACTTGAACCGTTTAAATAATTGTCGGGACCCCGGTTCCGCTTAATATGACCTAATTGCATCGCACCCTTGCCATGTCATACATCATCCATGCATCATGCCGATCTTCTGCCGTTGTATTAAATATTGCATCCTGTGTTATTCTAGTGATTTGCTCCTTCGCGGATAAGGCCGATGAGTTGATGTGAGCTTCGCCCCGATCTTCGGTTGAACCTTCGGCAATGTTTTCAGGCGAGCATCTTCCCCTTTCTACCTATCTTACTTTTATAGTATTTATTCCCTCTGTTGATCTATTGCTATACGTGTTTGGCGCTCTAGTTTCTGTTCCGGATATTCCCTGACCTCATATTGCCTTGGACACACCCTATTACCTGTTGTTTGGTAGATAGTTGGACTTGCGTCGTGATCGCTTGCTCCGATCTTTGCGTATCGTCAAGTGCCACGATTGTTGATGTATTGCCGCATGTTGATGATGGAGATGATCATAGTTTTACTTATCGTACACTTTAAATTCCTGTTTAACAACTAAAATTGAAATAAGCGAGGCATCGGTGGGTGATAGACAATATTTGGTTTCGAGCGCCCACTTGTGTCCCAGTAAGACCCAGTACTTGATACTGTTCCTTGATTTATCGCTATCCACATCCGGGAGGTATATGGGACCCCACAGGCGGAAGCTTGATTCGTCTTATTTCTTGGGGCCCAAACTAGTTTGAGGTTTATTTACGATCTGTACTTATGCCATGCTACTTATGTATTTACGATTGTGCGAGGAGCACCTGTCGCATTTAGGTAAGCGGAGTGATTCTGTGGTATCAGCAGTCCCGATTGGGATCTGCATCGCTTCTGACCATTATGAAACCTTGAGTCCGTCTGAAGCTTGCTTACCGTTGCGGGTGTACTCAAGGGTGGCCCCTGAAATATTCTGAATCTGTGATTGTTCGGTCGTGAAAGCCTCGTTGGGTTTTGATTTGGTTTTCGAGGTTGATCGGCGTGTGTTGCTATTGGTGCACCCGGCGGGTAAAACTTTTCGAAAAAGCCGTGTCGCGGATATGGACGACTTGGAGCACGATATCTCGATCATAGACAAGCATAACTAAAGTTTATTGCTATAAATTTGACTTTATAATGACTAGTAATCAGCTTCACTATAACGGAATGACTAATAATCGCCCACAATTTGCTTGTTTGAATTGTAACTTGCGACCATTGTACTGACTAGTAAATCTTGCAACTTCTAGCGAAATGGCTGAATAAAAGTACCAACAACTGCTGGGTTTTGGGTTTATCTCATGCTATCATATCGATTAGTAATTGTTGCAACTATAACGGAATGGTTAACTAAAAGTGCCTGCTTGCTTATCTTATCGGGATGATTATCTAAACGACTAGTAATTCTTTTAGCGATAACTGAATAAGTAAAGCGCCAGCGGTGTGAGTTTCTCGGTTGACTTCCTCGTTTGGTCTCGAGAAGCGCCGAGGATGGGTTTGTTTGGTGGTAGCATCGGTTGGTTCGACTAGGACTCTCTCATCCCTCTCGATAACCCGATTGTATCGAGTCTCTATAGGTTGTTTAGTGCATCTTTGCTGCCTTTCGACCCACCATACCTATGTAGGCGAGGACCGGTCTAGCCTCGCTTGGTGTCTTGGCCTCGATCTTGGCGCTCCTCTTTTTCTTTTGGCCTTTGTCGGCACCCCTTTTGTTTAAGCGGGTTTGAGATCGGCGTTGTTAGCGGGGTTACCCTTCCCGCTGGGCGAGGTTATGGGCGCCATTGTTATTCTTGGGGCTCTGCCCCATTTGCATCTTGTCGTAGCTAGGCGCTATATCGTTCTCAAGGTGATTTTGTTCTTTGTATATTATATCGTATTCTTGACTCTATGAGTCATTGTATATATATACGTTACGTGGGTCCCATCGAGGTGTTGTGTAATGTTATTACCGTTTTCCACCATGAAAGTGCACGGTGGGCACCTTTGAATCGTTTCTATCACGGGTTTGGCGAATTTTGCTCAAACTTGCATAGGTCGATTC